>PVLC010025394.1:10257-23806 GCA_004027655.1 Graphiurus murinus | reverse complement strand
TGTCTGCTCCAAATACATTTTCATAGCTCTTCTTTCGGGTAAACCAGTTTGAATACATTCTGATGGTACTGTTTAATGACAACTTACTTAAAGTTGGGCTTTAAACTCTCTAGATACAATTAATTACTTGGTACTTTTCCTCTTACAATAAAATGTGCTACAAGTGTTATTAAAAGCACACACAATAGTGATCAATGTTAAAAGGTTTTAGTATTCAGAGTATAAAGTCATAGTTAACAAAGAACTAAGCATTTAACTGAAGACTACAGTAGAAAACTGTTAAGTAGTAAAACAGAAACATTTAGGTATTGAAGCTGAGTATTAGAGGTTTTGAGCCATATAAATAAACTCAGTATGAATACTTGGAAAGGGCTACAACTGAGCAACAGATATTGTAGAAGAGACTTCTGGCACAGCTCTCTAATAATCCTTAAAAGGATTGCTCAATATTATATAGCACAAATGTGATTCAATAAAATGGCACTGCAAAATTTCTTAAAAACTAAATGCTTTAACTTTAAATATTATATAATAATACAGATTAAATTTAACTTTCTTATATTATTTCTACATATACTTTAATGTGATACATTTGAACCTATAAATTCATATAGACTATAAGACACTATAAGACACTATAGGGTTTTTTCCTTCAACAATTGAAAACCAAACCACACTCAATATAATGGCACTGCTTATTTTGACAGAGCACTTCAGGTATATTTTCTTTGGTAAACAGTATCGATTGCCATGCTTTCCTCTATAAGATTAATTGAAGATGGCTCATTAATAGTTACATACAGTGTTTAAGATGAAATATTACTCAAAACATTCACAGGCCATATTTTGTCAAGAAGAAATTAAGTCAGTTGTGGACAGAAATAAGTGATATCAAGATCATATATAAAATGAAATAAAACAGGAAAGAGGAATGCAAACAGGAAAAAATACAATCGTAAAGGTATTGGTTCTGAAATGTTCTATTATTTTACAGGAGAATCAATCACCAAGCTGAGGATATTTTCTTTCATAAGTATATCAGCTCTCTATTTCCTCTGTGAAATTCTGCATACCCGATGAGTAGTCATTTAGTACACAGGGACATTAAAATATTCATGACGTGGCTACAAGAGAAATGCATATATTCTTACACATAGTATAAAAACTGATACAGACACAATCAAACTTCTAGAATGTTTAGTTGACAGTTGACTAAAACTTAAGTTTTTGTTTGCTTTTGTTCTTTGGTTTATGCCTGAACATTAACTTTTTAAATTATGCCCAGGTGTTCAGACTCATCTTTTGTAACTTTAAGGTATACAATTGTAAACAAAATGATGACTGACATCCTACAAAATCCTAGAGCACTGTATTTACTAACACTGTGTAAGTCATCTGGTCAATGCTGAGTTAACTGAAAATTCAATTAGAATACTTCCTTCCATCTGTGGAAGTGCATCAGGATTTTATTACACAAAGTAATCCCAGAAGAAAGTCCTCCCCAAGAAAAAGGGAGAAGCAGTCACCCATGTGGGTTTTTTCAAGTAGCAATAAAGGCTTTTAACTTAGCTACAAACTAACTTAGCTACAAAAACAGAAAATCCAATGAATAGGACTTTGAGACTGAGGATATTAATTATAAGAACCCCTCAAAATGGATTTTAAAGAACTCTCCAAATAGATTTGGTTTATGTCTATGTCTGCAAACTTATGTAACAACAAGGAAAAAAAAAAAAAAAAGATAACCTGAGGTAGGGTCTTAAACTGACCCTAGAGTGTCCAGGTGGATCTCTTGGGCCTCCAAAATTCCCTGAAGTTAGAGGCAAAATTCTGCACATATTTCCCCAGGAAGAGGGTCCATCAACCTTGACTTACAAGGTGATTATACCCCCACCATAAGGCTGTCTCCAAAGAGTTTACAACTGCTTATTTGAGTGTTTCAAAGTGTCCTTGAAACTCTTTCAGAGTTAGAACTCTGAAATATTAGGCTACAAAAGCATGTAAACTGTCCTCTCTCCCCAAAAAAGTAACAGATTCCTAAACTTATATAATCATTAAATACAAAAGTATCTGCTAAGAAAAGCCAGTTATATTTTAATATTCATATTATTTCTAAACATTTTAAAGAGATAGCTGCCTATAGTGGAATAAAACAGCAAACCATTAAAATAATAGTGTTAATAATAAATAATAATAATAGTAATAAATAATAATAAATAGTTATAATAATAAATAATAAAACCCCAAATGCTTCATTTCCTTATAGCTTTCATTTTCACAGGGAAACTACTTGTGTACTAATGGCATTAGTGATTCTCAGTATTTAATGAATACTTTTTTGCCAATGAACCTCTGAAACTATTTCAATATTCTGTGTAAAATAGAAATCATAAGCCCCAGTGGTAGATGGATCATTATCAGAGCAAAATTCTCTACAAAAACCTAAGTTTAATAAAATAACTGGGACTGCCCTTTGGGATTTAATATAAAAATTTCCAAGTAATGCTAACATATAAATAAGAAACTTAACACAATTAAATTAGCACCTGAACACTTTCCATGAGTACCCAGTCAACCTTGTTATAGATGTCATCAAGAATGCAAAGATTAACAGAATTGCAAGTCTAAAATTTTGACAAAAAACCTTAATGACTTAAGAACACTAACAAATTTAAGCTAGAACTAGATATAGGACATTTTACCCTATTTTTACATTAACAGGATAGATGAGTAGATGCCAGTAGAAGTGCTATGAAAGCTATTTGCTTAAAGTTCATATTAATAAAACAAAAGATCTATATTAAATTATTAAATCTATATTAAATTTCATGAAATGAAACCACTGCCTTCTGATTTACCTTTCAGGCGAAGGCACGACACAACCCAACTATCATACACTCTATTTTTCTTTAAACAAAAGGTTAATATCAATATAAGTAATACTACAATGAAATAAACACATGGCTGTTTCAGGTTCCACCACATAAAATACTGTGATACAACTCTCCCACAGTAAATTGCCGTGTATCTACTTTATGTGCTGGGATGGAATCCAGGGCTTTGCACATGCTAGGTAGATGCTCTCTCATTGAGTTAGAGTCCCAAACCTTTAAAAAAAACCAACAACATTTAAACAGTTTGAGTAACAAGCAAGTCATGAATTGGGGGAACATAGACTGAGACTGAAAGAAGTATAGTGTTCCCAAGACAATTTCATACTCATAAAGATTATCAAACTTAGTTCCTCATAACTATTAACAATAAATAGAACAATAGAATAGCTGTTGGTAATGGAAAGATAGGAATACTTATCGTTGAGTTTTACAGAGACATATCTGTATGTTCTCTGATTCCACAGTCCTTTAAGGACTATGAATGCCTATAGAGCAGACAACAATTTCATAAATATTTATCAATAAATTCACGAAGACAGCTTCAGAACCAGGTGCACAGTCGAAGATCGGTGTTGTCAATTCTTGAAAGACAGATGAGGATCGCAGGTTCTAGACCAACACCTAGGAACTCAGGCAGATCCTGTTTCAGAATAAAACAGAAGTAAAATTAAAAAGGGCTAGGGATGTAGGACGGAGGTAGAACAAACACCCCAGCTAGAACAAACACCCCAGGGTCTTATCCCCAGTGCCACAACAAAGCAAACCAGAAAAAGGTTAGTCATACAGTTTGCTATGTGACAAAACACTCCCTTACCCCATGGGTTACTTTATATGTTTCCCAAATATTTGAAAACTACTTCTCTGTGAACTGCTAGGGTGTAGAAGAGTACTAGAATTTGGCATCTTTCTTCCATTACTTAACTGGATGCTGAATGCTTACCTTCTGAGAAGTTGCTTGTTTCCATCTCTAATGCTTCCTACCACTTTTTTTGTTGGCCTTGTCATCTTTGCCATTCTTCCTTTCCTCTGGCAGGTTCTCTGGCAGAGGACATGAGGCTGAGCGGAGGTAGTACTCATCCGGGGATCCCTTTTTTCGGTTGGGTTCCCTTTGTTCTTTATCAAACTGCTTCTGGAGTTTTAATGCAAATAATCTGTCATTTTTTTCTTGGTTTCTTCTCTCAAACCATTGGCGCTCCATATCGACCATTTCTTGAGTAATACGAAATTCTGTTTCTTCTTCGTTTGAGGAGGATTCCGGGAGCTCCTCTCTTCCTTCTCCAGAATAACCCGCATGACTGACCACATCAGATGAAGAGTCCCGTTTTAATTTTTTGGCAACCGGCTCCCCGATGAGTAGGGGAGATGCTCTGTTTTCTTCCTCTGCAGTGTTGCAACCCATATTCAGTGTTACGTTTGAGACAGTACCTTCACTCTCTCTGTCATCAGGACACTTAAATGCAGCTTCTTTACAGTGGGGAATGTCCTTTGTAGGTCTCTCAGGCAGGGCAGGCAGCTCTTTATCATAGGTTGGTTGTGCTTTGCCTTTCCCTTTGCCTTTCCCCTTGCCTTTCCCTTTCCCTTTTCCTTTCCCTTTGCCTTTGCCTTCACCTTCACTTTCACCTTCACCTTCACCTTCGAGGGGCCTCTCTGTGCCATAGGTAGCATAAAACTGAGGCACAGGTGCCTGTCCTGCAGATGACCCAGCTTCGTTGGTCATCTCAGGGTCAATTTCTGGAGAAACCGGGGGCAAGTTCTCTCCCATTTCTATGTCTGCGCTCAACAGGGCTATTGTCATATCCTTCCACTTTTTTCCCACTTCTCTTAGAACCTCTAATTGTGCTCTTGATCTACTTTGAAATGGAACAGCCGGAACCTTCTGGGTGTCTTCACTAGCTCCTGGTTGCTGCTCACTTTCCACTCCCTGGGATGTGGTTGCCACTGGATTTAACTCTCTGTCAGTTAAGGGAGAAGCCCGGGTGGCACTATCCTCACCTGCATTGATGAAAATGACATCAACAGTGTGGGCACCCGCAGCGGCCTGCCTGTCTTTTGTGCTCCAGTCATCCCCCACACCTGCATCTGCACTCTCCTTACCCGCATCCATGACGACGACGACATCAGTGCTGGAGCCCTCGGCCTGCGGCTCATTGCTGCTCTCGGGACTCTCCTCACTCTCATCAATGATGATGACGTCATCACTGCTGGAGTCTGGGGCCTGCTGGGTCAAGATGCTCCTGCCCCTCCCCTTGCCTGCCTTGGCACCCCCCTCACCCGATTGGATGATCATGACCTCATCGTCAGTGTCAGTGCTGGGGCCTGAGGTCTGTCTGTCCTGGGTGCTCTGGTCACTCCCCTCACCACCATCGATGACAATTACTTCATCACTGCTGGGGCCCCCCGCGGCCTGTCTACCTTCCGTGCTCCTAGCACTCCCCTCACCCGATTCAGTAATGACGACCTCGACATCCATGCTGGGGCCCGTGACCTGCCAGTAATAAGTGCTTCCAGCACTCCCCTCATCCACATGGGTACTCCCCTCAAACGATTCAGTGATGATGACCTCTTCGTCTATGCTGGGGCCCACGGCCTGCCCCTCAGTGCTCCCGCCACTCCCCTCACCGGATTCGGTGATGATGACCTCGTCATCCATGTTGGAGCCCCGGACCTGCCAGTCATCAGTGCTCCGGGAACTCCCCTCACCCGCATCGGCACTCCCCTCACCCGATTCGATGACGATGACCTCCTCGTTGTCAGTGCTGGGGCCCCTGGCCTGACTGTCATCAAAGCTCCCGGCACTCCCCTCACCCTCATTAGCACTCATCTCACCCGCATTGATGTCTTCGTCGTCGTCGTCGTCCAAGCTGAAGGCTGCGGCCTGCCTGTCTAGCGGCCGTTGCCAGGGAGCACTAGGCCCGGCAGCCGGCTGAGCGTCATCATCGCTCATTGCCTCGGCTTCTTGTGCCAAGGCGTCTAGACGCCGCTGGCATTCTTCGGGGTAATATCTTTGAATAGTCTCCCACAGCTCCTGATTGACTAGGGTGTTTCTATGCATACTCAACAGAGTCCACCCACCGATCCAGAGACGGCAGAAGGGACATCTCAGGCTTGCCTTTTCCACGATTGACTTGAGGCACGGCTTACACAGCGTGTGCTGGCAGGGCAGGGTCACGGGCTCCACAAGGATCTCGGTACAGATCAGGCACTGGTATTCTGACAGAGGAGGGATCTCAGGTGGCGGTTCCGCCATTTTGATCCGTTCACCTCACGTCAGGATGCTCTCTCCGGAGAAACCGTTATTTGTGCCCTCGTGAGGCCTCGTGTCGCAGCACTTCCGCTGAGACGCGAGGAACTTCCGCTGAGACACCCGGAACTTCTAATTCACAGTTACAGTTGCTAGGGGGGTCCCTAAAATTTTACTCCCCGCTGAGGTGCCCCGCCCCCATTGGCCACACCCCTCAGTGTGCCCCGCCCCTCTTCCCCGCCCCTTGTGGTGCCCCTGCCCCCTTGCTGTTTGTTTCCTGATCCACTTGTTGGGCTGGTTCCATTGAGACACCTGGAACTTCCGCTGAGGCCCTAGGAACTTCCAATTCACAATTGCTGGGAGCTCCCTAGACCTTGGCATCCCACTGCTGTGTTCCGCCCCTCTTCGTGCCCCGCCCCTCATTGTGCCCCGCCTCTCATTGTGCCCTGCTCCTTTTCCTGCCATGCTCCTCTGTCTGCTGCATCCCCTGGTCGTGCCCACCTCTCTCTGTTGTGCCCCGCTTCCTTCGTGCTCCACCCCTCTCCATATCCACCCCTTTGTGCCCAGCCTGGCTATGCCCCTCCCCTCATTGTGCCCCTCACCTTTTGCCCCGCCCTGGAAGATAACTTTTCTCCAGCACCAATATGGCTAAAGGTCTAGCATAGATCTTTCTAATAGACTTGGAAATGGTTTCCTATTGAATAACTTGAGTTTAATCCCAATTTGACTTCAGGCTGGTATTAACGAATACTCAGTGTTTGTGTTTGTTTTTCGGTACTGGAGATTGTATCCAAGGGCATTCTACCTCTGAATCACACCCCCAGCCCTATTTTTATTTTTTACTTTGTTACAGCATCTCCCTAAGTTGCAGACCCCACCTGTGATCCTCCCGTCTCATCCTCCCAAGTACTTGCATTACAGGCGTGCTCCACTGTGCCTGGCCCGAATTCTTAGTTTTTTGCGGAGATATTTCTTCAGCGCACAATCTTTATGGATGGCAGCTTTACCATCAGTTTCTGTGGAAGAGTTGACTTTAGCATGCTTTGTACTGTTGGTTGTTTCCATGGGCTGCTGTGGAGCTCTCTTTCTTTTTTCACTTTGGTACTGAGAATTGAACCCATGAGTGTTGTATCTCGAAGCTACACTCCCAGCCCTTTTCATTTCAAGAGAGGGTCTCACTAAATTACCGTACACTGGCCTCAAACCTGCAATCCCGCTGTCTCAGCCTCTCCAGTACTGGGATTCTAGGCATCCACCAGTGCACCCCGGCTCTGTGGAGCTCTCTTTCTGTAGTAAATCAAATATTCTGTCTGCATATTCTCTTTGGCACCTGCATTCTTTCTGGTATGATCTGCTTTGTCTAACCTCCATACATGAAAACCTCAATTTTTCATCCTCCTTCTCTGGGATCTCAACATTTTTTCTTTTCTATGAGTTTGTGCAGTTTCTTTATTTGTTTATTGTGGTACTGGGCGATAGAACCTGGAGTATTCTACCACTGAGCTACACCCCCAGTGTTTTTATTATATTTTTATTTTTTCGTTGTACTGAGAATTGAACCTAGGAGCATTCTACTTCCGAGCTACACCCCCAGCCCTGTTTTATTTTTTATTTTGAAACAGGGTCTCACTAAGTTGCAGAGGGCCTTGCTAAGTTCCTGAGGCTGGCCCCGAACCTGTGATCCACCTGTGTCAACCTCACAAGTATTAGGAATCCAGGCTTCTGCCACCATGACCAGCTAACTATGGATTCTTAATGACAGTGTGCCTTTGCTTACTTAAGCCACAGTTGATACAACCACTATCTCAGTTTATTTCACTTCCCCCGTATAAGAAGATCCAACAAATAAGGGCTCTGTGGGTCAGAACACATAACTGTCTTCCTATTTTGAGGGAAAAGATGAGCAACTACCAAGGAAATTGTGTCAATCTGCTCTTTGTTTAAGTGGAGGAAGAGGAAGACAGGCGAGAACAAAAGTGTGAGTTTATCCTTAGAAAAACAAGCCCCTTCAGTGACTTGGCAAGACCCTGGTTCAAAACTGAAATGTACAAAGGGTTGGGGGTATAGCTTGGAGGTAGAATGCCTCAGGGTCCAATCCCCAGTAGAAGGAAGGAAAGACAAGCCAGTTGCAAAGCTGGCTTCACTTTGGGGACAGCAACTAAGTCCTTCTATCGCAGTAGAGGCAAGGTCTGGGCTAGTTACGGAGGAAGTGGGCCGGGGATAGAAAACCTGCTGGAAACCCAACTTGTAAATTGAGGGGCATCAATAGTTGTATTATGGTCATACAATGGCAGTTGGAGGAATGGACCTGGCTTTCTTGGGCTCTTGGAATGATGTTGAAGTGGGTATGAGAGTTGATTCTTTCCATTTCCTGAATGAAGTGGTGAACAATTAAGGATGACTGAGGACATTGTTTGGGGGATCTGATTGTGATTCCAATTCTTCACTGGTCTTGCAGGAGACTCTCATTAATTGGCTTTGAAGAGTGTGAATTCTCTAATTATCAGCCACAGTATCACAGAGGGGAAAATGTGTGGTCTCTTTGTACTAGGAATCTTTGCATTGGGGATGTTAAGGTTTTCTAGAATATTAAAAATTAAAATTTGAATCAAAGCAGGGTGTGGTGGTGCACGCTTGTAATCCCAGCATTTGGGAGGCTGAGACCAGAGGATCCAGGTTTGCGGTCAGCCTCAGCGACCTAGTGAGGCACTCCGCAACTTAGTGACACCCTGTTTCAAAATAAAGAATAAAAAATAGGGCTGGGGGTGTAGCTCAGAGGTAGAATGCCCCTGAATTCAATCCCCAGTACTGCAAAAAAAAAAAAATTGAATCAAATTCAGCCCCCTCCCCCATGAGTTGAATAACCAATACTCAAATTAAAGGGCATGTATTTAATGAGGAACTATAGCACAACAATAAAATGAGGAAGATTTGGGTCCTGCAAACAGGATTTCATGCTAATCAGATTATAATATGATCGTATTGTATCAGTTCATATGCATTTTTCATATTTATGAAACAAAGTTCTTGTTCTTCTTTCAAATAAATTCTTGTTCTTTATAAGTTTTTTATACTAAGGTGGAAAAAATCCAAAACATTAGGTTTGGACCTATCCAGGGATGAAAAAGTAGAAAGAAAGACTGTGATTTTTGCACATGGCTTTTATATCTAGACAAGGATCTCTCAACTTTGGCTCTATGGACTTTTTGGCCTAGATAATTCTAGGCAGTAGAAGGTGTTTGTCTGTATCTCTGGCTTCTGTCCATTAGAGGTCAGTAGCACCCTCCCCCAATTTTGTCCTCTAAAACAGTGAATTCTCTAACTATCAGCCACAGTATCGCAGAGGGGAAGATGTGTGGTCCAGATATTGCCCAATGTGCCTTAAGGATTGAATCACTCCCTCTGATCAAGAACCACTGATCTGCACACTTAAGAGAGCTAGATGTCTATACAGTTGGGACATTTTTGCAAATAAAAAAAAATAAAGACTAACAACTTTTCTTTCTTTGGTACTAGGGATCAAACCCAGGGGAATTCTACCTATGAGGTAAACCTCCAACCCTTTTTAATTTTTATTTTGAAACAAGGTCTCTCTAGGTTGCTGAGAGTCTCACTAAGTTGCTAAGGCTGACCTTGAACCTGCAATCCTCCTGCCCCAGCCTCTCAAGTACTACGATTATAGGTGTGTGGTATGTACCACAATGCCCAACCAAGGCTAAAATATTGACTTCCAGCTTTGGGTAACTACCAAAGGAAGTGGAATAATCTTCTCCATTAGAGTAATCCAGTATCATCCCTCGAGCCGGACCCCGGCCCTCGAGGCTCCAAGACGACAATCACACATAGCCGGTGCAAGCTTCTTTATTGCACGATTCCTCTTTCTCTCTCGAACTCGCACTCTCACACTCGCACTCTCCTCGCATTCTCCTTTCTCGCACTCGCACTCTCCTGCACTCGCACTCTCTTCCCCTCCCGGCTGGAGGGCTCTGCTATCAAAACCTGCAGTAGTGGGCGGGGCCAGAGGGGGAACAACTTGGGGCCAATCAGGACTAGTGTAGCATTCCACGCAACTGATGTCGCGTCCCATGACACACCGGGTAGAGCAAAGCAGACCAGCCGCTTCGCTCCTCGCGCCGAGTGAGAGGGAGAGTGTCGAGGCCGGGCCACTACCCTGGGGAGTCGGGGAAGCCCCCCAAAAAACCAGCATTGGCCGGGAGTTCAGTCAGCGGTCAGGCAGCGCCACAGAAACTCAACTTTATTGGAACATACAATAGTATATATGGGCAGGTCAGGTAGGGAGGTGAAGCTGGGGAGGGGGAGCCAATGGGAGCAGATCTTGTCACCAGTAGCTGTGGGGGAGGGAGGTAGGCCTTTCCTTGACCCACCCACTGGCTTCCCTAGGTCTGAGGGGTCAGATTTCACCAAAAAAGGTCAGAGCCTGTGAGTGCCGAATGCCACATAACATGAGCGATCCCTACATATCCCCCTTCTTTGTTTTAAGCCCTCAGAAGTCCTCGTAAACAGTGTTCCTGTCTTAGGTTGTCCCTATCTTTCAAGGGATCTTACCCGTCATTGGACACACTGTCACCTTCTGGACTCTGGGGAGCCAGCGCCCAGGGATCCTGTCTTAGGTTGCCCCTATCTTTCAAAGGGTCTTACCCGTCATTGGATTTCCTGGGGCCTTGTGGGGTGTGGGGCATAGGCTGGCAACATCATCGTAAGGCTCACGATGCCCATATAGGTCATCGGATTTGGCAGCAAGCTCTCGGTATTGGGCTATAAAACTGATTACAGGGGCATTGGGGAGGATGCTTTCCAGGTGCGGCCAGAGTTATTTTAGGAGCTGACCATCAGATGTGAGTAAGCACTGCTTCCGGGCAGCCATTCTCTCTGCCTTGCATTAGGGTGGCCGCCTGTAGCCTGTATACCATTATTGCACTGTTTGTCTGTCCTGTGACAATGCTTTGCCAGTCCTTCCCGACTAGTGAAGCAGTCGGTGCACGGATCTCCAATATCTTCTTTTGGAGGAGGGCTCAGGGCTGCCTAGGATCGCCGAATCCTGTTTCCATCCATGGTTCTCTGAGGTTCCCAGCAGCAGCGTCATCAGGAGAAATTAGGCCATTGGGGCTGGTCTCCTATAAGAGAGCATACAAGAGAGACTTCCTCGGGGGGCGTGGAGCCCTCTGGGGTATGTATAGATAGGCATTCCCCAGCCGGGGTAGGACAGTGTTTAAGATCTCTGGCTGGAACCCAGATGGGTTGGAGTTCCCCGATGGGGAAAACACAGCCAAATCCTCGTCCCACACTAATGAGGGGATCAGGTCCCCTCCAGACACCAGTCAACGGGTCCTTCCACCTGGCTTCAAGTGCCCTCCCTGTATGGCATGGTCCCGGTCCAGTGGCACTGGAGCGGTGATGAATGTGAGTCCTTTGAAAAATTTAAAATGTTAAGTGTCAGGAGCGCCTTCCTGAGCTGGTCGTGGGGGGGGGCGCTCCCCCATTTTGTTTTGTAAGCTGGGTTTTTAGGGTGCGGTTGGTTCGTTCCACAATTGCCTGTCCTTGGGGGTTATGGGGAAGGCCTGTAGTGTGGGTTATGTTCCATCTCTTGAGGAACTCTTGAAAGGACTGCCCAATAAAGCAAGGTCCATTATCTGTTTTTAGCTGGTTAAGCAGGCCTAGAACTGCAAAGCATTGAAGCAAATGATTGATGGCATGTTTAGACTTTTCCCCTGCATGGGCAGTTGCCCAGCAGGCATGGGAGAAGGTGTCCACTGTGACAAAGACATATTTGAGTCTCCCAAAGGATGTGGCATGGGTAACATCGGTCTGCCAGAGATTGTTGGGGCGTAGGCCTCGGGGATTGACTCCCTGCTGTTGAAGTGGAGGGGTCAGTAAGAATGGCTGGCAACTTTTACAGGTCCGAACAATCTTTTTTGAGATCTTTAACCGGTACCTGTGGAAATCTGTGATGAAGCCCTCTCCAGTTTGTATGGGTGAGGCCATGGAGGTTTGTAGCCTCAGCCAGGGAGTAGCAGGCGATGGTGCCCGTAGTGGCCAACCTATCAGCGAGGGAGTTGCCCTCTGTTAGGAAGCTCGGAAAGGATTGGTGGCCTCGCAGGTGTTGGAGGAACAAGGGGGCTGTTTTCTGTTTAAGCAGGTTTTGGGCCTGGATCATAAGAGGGGTTATGGGGTTATTATCCAACCTGATGTAGGCATCCGCTAAGGTGGGCAGGAGGAGCGATTGTTTTGGCGGGTGGGGCATTTTTACACATCTTTAAACATTAATGTACATTACTTGATTTTTTAATAGGTAAAGTAGCTTGTTTACCATCCTCATTAGCATTTTTTAAGAGCAAGCATTTTAGTCAATTGTCTGATTTTTTGTCTAATTACAGTTTTGTCAATAACTTTTGTTAGTTTTTATATGTTTTTACATAAATTTTTACATAAGTTTATCAACCTTTTGTATTACTTTTGTTTAGGAACTGCAATATTTTTTAGAACGATAGACTCCTTTTTAAGCTTTTAAATTTATTTATTTATTTTTTTGTCGGTGGCCCGTACGGGGATTATACAGTGGAGGCATGCCAGGTGGCGCTGAAGGTTGTGCCTCATCTAACTGTAACTTTTCCCATTCTCTCAGCAAGTCTTCTTTCTCTTTCTTACTTTTGTTTACAGCCGCCATCTTATGTTTTAGTTCTTTTTCGGACAATTCCTCAGCCTCATCGTCTGAACTAACTTCCCCTCTAGAGGCCGAGCAAGACAGTTCCTCTTTTATACTCTCGAGCTCCTTGGCTCCCTTTTTTATAGTCGGTCTGCACTTGCCTTTTGGATCAACTAAACAAGTACAAACTAAAGCCCATATGGGGAGTGTCCTGGGGGCCAGGGGGCTCTCCCATTGGAGCACAGTTAGTAGCCCCTCCTCCACAAACCAAGGAGCCATCCTCGCCACAGTGCGGCAGAACCCGCGAGAGGTGTCCGCTTTCACTGCCGTCCCCCCTGCCTGGAGCAGGTCCCGTAAGGTCCGCTCCATATTACACTTGGAGACTTCTGATCCCATAGCTGTTTCTGAATTTTGTACTAAACTATTTCTAAACTCCGTCACTCACCGAGAACTTTAAGGCTCTGTCACTCACCTCGAACTTTAAACAGGCCTGTATTCCGTCACTTTCTTCGTGACCCTTGACTTAGTCGCTTACCTGCGAACTTACCCCTGTGCGAGATTCCCGGGTTTTCGGCACCAGTTATCGTCCCCCGCGCCGGACCCCTGCCCGCGAGGCTCCAAGGAAAGACGACAATCATGCATAGCCGGTGCAAGTTTCTTTATTGCTCGCTTTCTCTTTCTCTTTCACACTCGCACTCTCTTGCACTCGCACTCTCCTCGCACTCTCCTCATACTCTCCTTTCTTGCACT
>PVLC010025394.1:0-10157 GCA_004027655.1 Graphiurus murinus | reverse complement strand
ATTCGCAGTCAGCTACTCTTGGTACTCTGCCAGGCGCCATCTTGGGGCAAGGTCTCTCCCCGGGCCCGCCGGGCTAAGACCCCAACAATCCAGGGGCAGGTTTCTGTTTTTCTAGAAATCAGATAATCCTGATATATACAGGGGTTTGGACTGGGTAGCAAACCAGCTACCTTAGTCAAATCTTAGACTCATTCTTAGTGGTGGGGCAAGACTCGGAGGGTCCCTGGTATTGTCTTCTGTCCATTCATGTTTCTCTTAGTTTTCCTGTTGTTCTACCTCTCCATGGTGCTTCTAAAAAGCAGGAAACTAAGCCGGGCGTGGTGGGGCACGCTTGTAATCCCAGCATTCGGGAGGCTGAGACCGGAGGATCCGGGTTCGCGGCCAGCCTCAGCTACCTAGTGAGGCACTCCACAACTTAGTGAGACCCGGTTTCAAAATAAAGAATGAAAAATAGGGCTGGGGGTGTAGCTCGGAAGTAGAATGCCCCTGAGTTCAATCCCCAGTACCGCAAAAAAAAAAAAAAAAAAAAAAGCAGGAAACTGGACCAGCCCAAACTAGTAGACGAGGGTCCCATGCATCATACGTGAATGTCTCAACAGATCTATCTGTGTCCTCCAGAAGTCTGTTGATGTTTGTCAGGGACTTGCTGCAAAGGCCTGGTGGTGGACTCCATGGAAACAAAATCATGAGCTACATCATCAATGCAGAGTACATCCACATTCATGTGACAGACTGGGAGTTTGAAGGACCTTAGCAATGCTGGTATTCTCCCCAGGTCTTGCAGTGTGGTTGTCTGGTCCCAGAGTTTGCTCACATGGAGGCAAACTCAACCAGTCTGTCATTAAACTTAAATTGACTTGACTTTGTCTTTAAAGCCAGTTTGGGGGTTGGGGCTTAGGAACTTAGCAAATGGAACAAAGAAAGCCCCATTTCCACAAGGCTCTAATCTCTACTTATTTTGCTATTGTGCCAGGACTCGTGGTACTGGGTTTAGGTGACATCAGTGGGTGCCATCAAGATGTGTTGGCTTTACAGGGTGACAGAATGATGGTCCCCTGCAAGGTGTTCTCTGATCTGCTTTGATCCTCTACTCTACGCAGGTGACTGAGGCCCTAAGTGGCTAGTTCCTAAGACTTTCAATTGCTATTGGCTTCTGTGGGTTATCACCAAATGGAATTGCCTGGCATGGGATGGTGGATAGTGGGTAGTCATGCTAATTGCACCACCCTACTCTCTCCTAGTACATCCTCTCTGGGAGAACCTGGACTTGGTTCCTGGGGGTGATCGCCAATCGCCAATCAACATCCGGTGGAAAGACAGTGTTTATGATCCTGGCTTAAAACCACTCACCATCTCCTATGACCCAGCCACCTGCCTCCACATCTGGAATAATGGATATTCTTTCCTTGTGGAATTTGAAGATTCTACAGATAAATCAGGTAAGGGGATGATCTGGTTGTCTGCAGTTAAAAAAAAAAAAAAAAAAGTCATGTCCGGGTGTGGTGGTACACACCTGTAATCCCAGTACTTGGGAGGTTGAGACAGGAGGATCAAAGGTTCAAGGACAGCCTCAGCAAGTAGTGAGACTCTTGTCAACCTAACAAGACACTGTTTCCAAATAAGAAATAAAAAAAAAAAGCCGGGCGTGGTGGCACATGCCTGTAATCCTAGCATTTGGGAGGCTGAGACCCTGTTTCAAAATACAGAATAAAAATAGGACTGGGGATGTAGCTCGGAGGTAGAACGCCCCTGAGTTCAATCCCCAGTACCGCAAAAAAAAAAAAAAAAAAAAAAGAAATGTCATATCAACATTGGATACATCAAACTCAGATCCTAGTAATACTGACCTCTTTCTTAGCAATGGCATGAAACTCACTGGCCTTACTTTTTAAATGCATGCAAAAAGTCCTCTCTAGTTTTTATGCACATTTTCTTCCATTAGTATAGTTAATATTTTTATTTCTAAATATATATAGATAGATTAATAATTGGCATAGAAGAAAGGATGGAAAATTGAAGTTTTCCCATAAATTTATTTTTATGTGTATATTGAATATGTGCTAATTTTCCTCTGCTTGCTGACTTTATTAAGAACTATTACATTAAACAGTAATATTATAAATCATATTTAACTTATCAGACCACAATACATTTGAAATGGGGCTAAAAGAACATTCATGTGTCTATTAGGTTATAGTCTTAACAACTAGTTAGGACTATTCTAATATTTGAACAACGGAAGCTTACATGCAGTTAATTTTGTTAAATAATATTACCTAATTTAAAATGTATATTTTGAAAGAGTTTTTTCATTTATATATATATATTCAATTCAAGTATATATTCAAATATATTTATTATATATAAGTATATAAAATATGTATATTTTTCTTCATCCTACCTGGATATAAACTAATATGAATGAGGTCAAAGTTTGCCTGAAAATTTTGATATTTAGGGAAGATAGAATGTGATTAATTCTATGCCGTTTCCGACCTTTTCCTTTTTTCTTTTTGTTCCAGGGATCAAACTCAGGTCTTTGTGCATGCTAAGCAGACATTTTACCTCTAAGCTACCTCCCCAACCCACCCCCTCATATTTATTGAACTTGATGGCATCAAATAGTTATAATTAGTCTGAAGTAATTATTTTAAATCGTGCATCTAAAGTAGTGGTTTTCAATAAGAGACAATTTTACCATCCTTCTCCCCATGTACCCTCACCCTCTCTGTCCTAGACTTGGGACACTTGGCAAAATCTGGAGGCATTTTTGGTTGTCACAACTAGTGGGGAGGGGAAGTACAATTGGCATCTAAAGGATCAAGACCAGGGATGCTGCTAAAGATCCTATAATGCACAAATCAACATTAATTAAGCATTAACCCAGCCTCAAAGAGCAATAGAGCTAAGGTTAAGAACTCCTGATCTCAAGGAAATTCGCTTTCTCTCATGAATACGAGGTAGTGATGAAATTCATAATGAATGAAGTAAAAATTATAACTTAAAAGCATATAGAGAGTTGTTCACTCCTGTATTTGTCTGGCTCTGGGATTCTCAACTGTTCCTTTGTTTTCTCTGCATTTTCCTAATGATGCACTGATCCTTAGACATGGCTCTTTGGCCCAACTGCAAACAGATTGCTCCTCCAATAAGGCTTAGTGTCTCTCTGGTTGTCTTTTTTTCTGACATGCTTCTTTGCTGTGCTTCAAGAAGTATATGAGTCTGTCCTTATGGGTTTAGGTGTTTCCATGTTGCCCATTTTCTGCCTGAATACTTTACTCATATCTCTAAGAAGGAATTACTCCATTTCCTTCTGGATTTATGGTCATCTTTCTTAATTTTTCCAAAACACTAGAGTATGCTCCCTTTTCAACTGGAAGCCCATTATAAATCATTCCTGACTAGAATTGTAAATCTTAAGATGTTTAATGGGTTTCTTAACCAAATGGGTTAAGCCCAAGAACTTTCAAGGCAAATAACTGTTTATTTTTTTAGTCTCTCTTTTTTCTTTTAAATAATGGATTTAAGAAGTGTGTGTGTGTGTGTGTGTGTGTGTGTGTGTGTGTGTGTGTGTGTGTTTGTGTTATTGGAGACTGAATTCAGGGCCTCATGCATGCTAGGCAAACACTCTACCATTAAGCTATATCCCCATATATTTTTGTTTTATCTTATTTTGAGACTAAGTTGCCTGGCCTGGCCTCAAACTTGAGATCTTCCTGCTTCAGCCTCTGGAGTAGCTGGAATTTCAGGCATGGGCCACCACACCCAGCAGAGTTAAGAATTCTTATTCAGCCATTTGCATGGGTAATCTCGGATGGAAAACAAACGACTCCTGTCCTCATTGTAATAGCTCTGTAACTACCTACAAAGCTAACTGACTAAATCATCTCAAGATCCTACATTCCACAGATGAATCAATCTCACGTTTTTTTTTTTACACAATGTATAAGAAAAATTGTAGAGGGATTGAAACTTTTCACTTGTTTGGTTGGGAAGGACTAAAACTGGTAGCCCCTCTTTATTATGCTTTAATAATTATTTTCGATAGGATACTACCAATCTTTAATAAGTTCCTTTCTTTCTCTCTCTCTTTTTCCTTTCAGTGACTGCCATTTATTTCCTGCTTATTCCTCACTGCTATTTCTCCATACTGTTGCAAAACAATCAATAGAATTCAGAGGGGGAAAAGAGCAAATGAACATTAAAAATAAAGTAAGAGAAAAGAAAGACATCCTAGAAATGAAGACAAGGAAGAAACAATTCTAGGAAGGAAAGGACCGAGTAAATGCCAATATGTATGAATTTTGAAAAACAAAATGAAATAAAAAACAACAAACAAACAAAAAATCCCTAAGAAATGCTGCTACAGTGTGTTTTATAAAGAGTTGGAACACAGTGAAGGATAAGGAGCCAGGAAAGGTATGTGACAAAAACATCATAACTAACCTTATGGAATGCAGCTAAAGCAGTGCTTAGAGGGAAATTTATACATGAAATTACCTGTAACAAAGAAGAGGAAATTTCTCAAATAATAACCTAGCTTTACACCTTAAGAAACTAGAAAAAAAAGAAGAGCAAACTAAATCCAGATAAAAAAGAAGGCATAGTACATAACAGAGCAGATAGAAATCAATGAAATCAAAAGTTGGTTCCTTGGAATGATCAACAAAGTTGACAAACCTTTAGTTAGGTGGACCAAGAAAAAAATGAGAGAAGACTCAAAGGGGGAACAATACAACTTCCCTTACAGAAATTAACAGATTTATGAGAGAAGGTATGTAAGGATCCTATGTTATTGTCTTCTCCTGGATATTGTTTTGTCATCTGGTTCCCCTAAATAGGCCACAGTTACTGCTTTTAATAAGAGATTGAAATTTTCTGGGGAAAGGCACTAAATTATTCCTGGGATGATATTGTCTTGGTCAACAGTTCACAGCTGTGACCCCATAAGCCTGACCACACATAAGTTAGAGGAAGGAAGATTTATTTGCTCGGTTTTTTGAGATTTTTGTAGTTTAGTCCATGTCAGGCCGGGTCTACAGAGCTCAGAACATGGTGACTGGAAGCAAAGAGTAAGGGCTCTGCTCCTTACTTCATGAAGGAAAGCCAGGAGCAAGAGAGAGAGAAAGGGGAAGAGAGAACCACATATAATTCCCAAGGTCACACCCCCAGGGACTTCTCCTTAGCAACCAAGCCCTGCTTGGTTCAAACATTGCTACCTTGTTTCCTGGAGTGCTAGGAGGACATTCTAAATCCAAACCATTACAGACATGGATAATCCCTGTAAATAATCACCTTCCCTGAAATTCCTCTTAGTGACAAAGTAAAAAGCTTTAGAGAGGAGAGGGAAGTCCCATTGTTCTCCTCCTGAGGGTGCTTTCTCCTCCATCCTGCATCACTTTACATCCACAGGCAGTGAATCTAGGAAGAATGCTTTCATAAACATTGTAAGCTCTCCGGCCCTATTTTTGGTTCTATATGTATTTCTTAAAAAATTAATGATTTTTTTTTTTTAGTAAATTTACAGAGTTGAGCCATCAGCACTACAATCCAGTTTTAGAATGTTTCCATCACCTGAAAAAAAGAGTCTCCATGCCCACTTCCTGCACTTATTATTATTCATATGGGTTCTGTGTATTACATTTCTATTCCTTTCTTTCTCTGCTGGCTTCATTGTTTGCATATTGAAAAGCAAAAGAAGAGAGTAAATATTACAGAGATTTCTCACTGTAAGCCAGACATTATGCTAGATGCTTTATATTTGTCATCCAATTTTTTTATATACTGGGGATTGAATCCAGGGATATTATACCTCTGAGCTACACCCCCAGCCCTATTTTATTTTTTATTTTGAAACAGGGTCTCACTAAGTTGCTGAGGCTGGCCTTGAACCTAACCATCCTCAGTCTCAGCCTCCCAAAGTACTGGCGTTACAGGTGTGCACCACCACATCTGGCTGTTAATCTAATTTTTTATAAGTTTAATCCTTTTTCATTTTAAAGCATAGAAATAACAAAACATCAGATACATAAGTATATATTTGTTTGGTACATCTATATTTATTTGACACATCTTTTGACTGTTCTCTCATTTACTACCTTCTGCCTCCCTTCTCTGTCCCATTCTTGAAAGACTATACTTTCCCCCTTCTGTACTCATCTGCCACCAATCCCACCATATCCCTTGGTTTTGCCGAGGTTACCAGTGACATCCCAATTAACCCCACAGCTACGTGCTGGTCTATTTCTTTAGTTCTGGTTTCATTGCGGATCTGAGGATCTGATAAGTGCCAGGCACTGCAGTATGTGCTCCGAATAGAAAGAGAACAAAGTGACAAAGTCTGCCTTTAAGAAGCTTAGAGTGTGGTGGGGAGACGGACCCTAGAAGAGATGGTGCTATTGCTGAGTGCTGAGTGCTGTGAAATGCGGCTGGGGAGGAGACTTCCTGGTAGAGTGCCACCTGGGCCATCTACATGGAGGTAGAGGTGTGTGGCAGGGTGATGCTTGCGTTAGGCAGTACTGTGTGTCAAGTGTCAGAAGGAGGTAAAAGAGGATCAAGTCTGGAGGTTGGTAAGAGCTGCTTCATGGAGAGCTTTGGAGACCATATTCATTGACTAGGAATCTGGACACAACTTAGCTTTGTGCCCTGGCCCTTTCTCATGGGGCTGTGACCGAGCTGTCAGTCTTGGTTGGAGTCTCATCCCAAGGCTCTTCTGGTAAAGGATCCTCTTGCAAAGTCACTCAAGTGGTTGTTAGCTGGAGTCTGTTTCTCTCGGGGCCTCCGTTCCTGGGGGGGGCTGAAGGTCAAAGGCCACCCTCATTGTCCTGCCACGTGGGCTTTTCCATAGGGGCAGCTCACAACATGATAGCTGCCTTCCTCAAGCTTTGCCAGAAAGCAAGTGAGAAATGCCAGGAAGAGCAAGCAGGGTGAAAGCCTCAGTCTTCTGTGATCTAACCCCAAAAGAGCCATCCCATCACTTTTGCCCACCAAAGCAAGCAATGAGCTCCAGCTCACATTGAGGGGAAGGGATCGTACAAGGCTGTAAATACCAGGGGATGGGGATCGTTGGGTAGCAAGTTAGAAGCCAACAGCATGGCTAATGTGGCTAATGACACATAACCAATACGTTAAGCTGAGGTCCTTTTCCTACAAAGTACGTACCTTAACCACATTATGCAGTAGACTACCTGCTTCACCTCCCCTATATACATTTTTTTTTTTTGGTATTAGGGATTGAACCCAGGGCTATTTTATCTCTGAGCTATACCCCAAGCCCTTTTTATTTTGAAACAGGATCTGGCTGGGTTGCTGAGGCTGGACTCAAACCTATGATCCTCCTGTCTCAGCCTGCCAAGCACTGGAATTACAGGTGTGCACCACTGCATCTGGCTTAGGTACAATGTATATAGATGTGGTACTCAGCACACAGTACGGATTTTTTTTTTTTTTTCTAGTTGGCAAGCACTGGATTTAGATGCCGGACTTCTAACCTCTTCTCTCCTAAGAAAGGAAATGAGAATGAGGGAGACTGGGAGAGTCGGAGGGCAATGGCAGAGATGGCAGTGGTGAAGGACTGATGGGCCTCCTTAAAGGGGATGGCGGCCACTTCTCCCACCCAGTCTGTTGTCTAGGGGGCCCATGTGCTCATCGTGGCCAGAGCATTTCATTCTTACAAGTCCATTTGGAAATACGAAGTTTTATGTGAAATCATTTGACTTTAAATGTTGGAAACCAATTAAAAAAGGTGTTTAGTGCTGTGTGGATCAACATTATGTGGGTGAGTCAAAACACACCTGAAACCCATTCTGTCTCCCATCCCTTCCCTTGCAGCCACCTGTTGGTGACATCTCTCTGTCCTGCGCATCATCTTTGGAAGAGAAACACAGTGAAGGTCCAGGAAATGTTGCCAGTGTTGTTCTAGGTGAAAGGAGAGAAAAGCTAGCCCTTTCCTTTGTCCTGGCCAGTTCATTTGGGGCCAGAGCTCCAATTTTGTTCAATAGATTGGATTCAGTATTTGCCAACATCATGCTCACAATATGGAGATGGTATCGAAAAATAAGACTTTTTGGAAGATATTTTATTTGTCTATCAGTTCACTTTCACTTTAGTGCTGGCCTCCCATTAACTTAGGGAGTCATGTGGTATTATTCTCTGCATCTTTTCTTCCCCCTAAAGAGAAGTGGTCAAGCTGGGCGTGGTGGTGCATGTTTGTAATCCCAGTACTTGAGAGGCTGAGACAGGAGGATTGCAGGTTTGAGGCCAGCCTCATCAACTTAGCAAAGAGACCCTATTTCAAAAGAAAAAATAAAATAGGGCTTGGGATGTAGTTCAGAGGTAGAACACTGCTGGGTTTGATCCCGGATACCAAAGGGGAGGAGGGGTGGTGGTATTGGTGTCTTTACTCAACTCTTGATTAACTGTTTTTTAGAGAAAATTATGTAAGAATTAAAAAAAAATATGGGCCTGGTGGCACATGCCTGTAATTCCAGTACTTGAGAGGCTGAGACAGGAGGATAGCAAGTTCAAGGGCAGCCTTAGCAACTTAGCAACTTAGGCTCTCAGCAACTGAGAGTCTGTTTCAAAACAAAAAATAAAATAGGGCTGGGATAGAATGCCCCTGGGTTTAATCCCTAGCAACACACACACACACACACACACACACACACACACACACACACACACACAGTTTTGTTTTTTTTTTTTTTAAAGCCAGTAAGAGCTGGGCGTGGTGGCGCACCCTTGTAATCTCAGCATTCGGGAGGCTGAGACCGGAGGATCCGGGTTCGCAGCCAGCCTCAGCTACCTACTGAGGCACTCCGCAACTTAGTGAGACTAGGTTTCAAAATAAAGAATAAAAAATAGGGCTGGGGGTGTAGCTCGGAGGTAGAATGCCCCTGAGTTCAATCCCCAGTACCGCAAAAAAAAAAAAAAAAAAAAAAAAATCCAGTAAGATTTTGGGATTGGTGAGCTTGATCATTTTTGCACATACAATTTAACTAATAGCCAGGCATGGTGGCACATGCTTGTAATCCCAGCATTTGGGAGGCTGAGACTGGAGGATCCGGGTTCGTGGCCAGCCTCAGCTACATAGTGAGGCACTCCACAACTTAGGGAGACCCTGTTTCAAAATAAAGAATAAAAAAATAGGGCTGGGGTAGCTCGAAGGTATAATGCCCCTGAGTTCAATCCCCAGTACAAAAAAAATTTAACTAATGATGCAATTAATTCTGAACATCATTAGAATAGATAGGATGGATTGTTTTAGTGTTGTTGTATTGATTTGACCAAATAATGTACAGCTATTAACAGGGTGTGATCAGATGGAAAAAATAAGGAACTAATATGGTTTAGCAAATTTGAGGGAGAAAAATCAGCACAACTCAAATCCTGAGGAAGGGTGACTTAAAAAATTTACTTTTTCTGACTATTTTCCCTAAAATGTATTGATTTCACCAGTTCCAGAAAAGCAGTCTAAACAAAAGGTATATGTTATCCAACACCATAAAACCAGAGATGAATAATGTAAGATGATTCACAATGTTCACTCTGTCCAAAGGAAAATGAATGATAATATTTGTGTGTTTATTTTTTTATTTTTATTTTTTTTTCGGTACTGGGGATTGAATTCAGGGGCATTCTACCTCCGAGCTATACCCCCAGCCCTATTTTTTATTCTTTATTTTGAAACCGAGTCTCACTAAGTTGTGGAGTGCCTCACTAGGTAGCTGAGGCTGGCCGCGAACCCAGATCCTCTGGTCTCAGCCTCCCGAATGCTGGGATTACAAGCGTGCGCCACCACGCCCGGCTATTTGTGTGTTTAAATTGACAATAATTATACATATATATTTGTGGGGTACAATATGATTTTTTTTTTTTTTTGCGGTACTGGGGATTGAACTCAGGGGCATTCTACCTCCGATCTATACCCCCAGCCCTATTTTTTATTCTTTATTTTGAAACCGAGTCTCACTAAGTTGCGGAGGGCCTCACTAGGTAGCTGAGGCTGGCCGTGAACCCGGATCCTCTGGTCTCAGCCTCCCAAATGCTGGGATTACAAGCATGTGCCACCACACCCGGTTCAACATGATTTTTTTACAGTAGTAGGGTTTGAACCTAGTGCTTCTCACAGTTTAGGAAAGTATTCTACCACTGATATA
>PVLC010025393.1:0-23665 GCA_004027655.1 Graphiurus murinus | reverse complement strand
ATGTTGTATGGCTTCTAGAGAATTCTAGAGTTTCAGAACACTAAAACCAGGTGTGGTGGCACATGCTTGTAATCCCAGCATTTGGGAGGCTGAGACCAGAGGATCCGGGTTTGAGGCCAACCTCAGCTACTTAGTGAGGCCCTCCACAACTTAGTGAGACCCTGTTTCAAAATAAAGAATAAAAAATAGGGCTGGGGGTGTAGCTCAGGGAGGCCCCTGGGTTCAATTCCAAGTACCGCAAAAAAAAAAAAAACACTAAAGAGACATGTTTATATATACAAGCCGGGTGTGATGGCCCACATCCATAATCCCAGTACGTGGGATCACAGGTTCACCGCCAGCCTCAGCTACTTAGTGAGACCTCCCCAACTTAGTGACACTCCGTTTCAAAATAAAGAATAAGAAACAGGGGAAACAGGGTTGGAGGTGTAGCTCGGAGGCAGAATGCCCCTGGATTTAATCCCAATTCCAAAAAAAAAAAAGTTAAATGAGTATAGGTCTTCTATGCCTTCCTGGTACTGTCATGGATTTGCTGTATTATCTAGGCATATAACTTTATTCTCTGGCATTATTCTTCAGTCCAACAATATCCTGTACCACTCTGTGATCTTCAAAACAGTGACTATATTTGTCCACAACTCTTTTGTGTAATGAAGTTTAACAAGCCACATAATGAAATTTAAAATCTTAAAAGACTACACAAGCCAGGTGTGATAGGGCACACCTGTAATCCCAGTACTTGGGAGGCTGAGATATGAGGCTTGCAGATTCGAGGTCAGCAACTTAGCAAGGCCTTCAACAACCTAGCAAGACCCTGTTTCAAAATGAAAAAAGATAAAAAGGGCTCAGTGTGTAGTTCAGAGGTAGAATGCCCCTGGGTTCAATCTCCAGTACAAAAAAAAAAAAAAAAGATTAAAAATTCTGATAACACAGTAATGGTAAGGAAATAGGCAAACTCACACTGTAGACAGGAATATAAATTCATATAACCTCTGTGGAAAGCAATTTAATAATATCTAACTTTGAACATGGTGACCCATTGATCTAGCATTTTCACTAAAAATTCAATCCAACACACACCCAAGTACACATTAAGTACCACATTAAGAATTAATTGTGGCTACTTGGGAGGCTGAGACAAGGAGAATCACAGGTTTGAGGTAAGCCTCACCAATTTAGCAAGACCTCAACAACTAGTGAGATCCTGATTCAAAAAGGGCTACAGCTGGGCTTAGTGGCACATGCCTGTAATCCCAGTACTTGGGAGGGTGAGACAAGAGGATGGCAGGTTCAAGGACAGTCTCAGCAAGCAGTGAGACTATCTTCAACCTAGCAAGACCTTGTTACCAAATAAATAAAATCAGGGTGGGGGTGTAGCTCAGAGGTAGAATGCCTCTGGGTTCAATCATCAGTGCCAAAAAAAAAAAAAAAAAAGAATTGTAGCACCAAAACAACCTAAATGTCCAATAAGAGTTGGCTGAATAATGGTGTACCTGCCACCTTCCAATTCCTGAAATCTTTTAAAAAGGAAAAGGTACTGTGTAGCCGGGCGTGGTGGGGCACACTTGTAATCCCAGCATTTGGGAGGCTGAGACCAGAGGATCCGGGTTCGCAGCCAGCCACAGCTGCTTAGTGAGGCCCTCCACAACTTAGTGAGACTCTTGTCTCCAAATAAAGAATAATAAAAAAATAGGGCTGGGGCTGTAGCTTGGAGGTAGAATGCGCCCAGGTTCCATCCCCAGTAGCACAAAAATAAAAAAGATATTATGTTTACTGTATGAAACAATCATCAAGATAAATTAATTGAGCTGGGTGTGGTGGCCTATGCTTCTAATCTCAGCATTTGGGAGGCTGAGACTGGAGGACCTGGGTTCCCAGCCAGCCTCAGCTACTTAGTGAGGCCCTCCAAAACTTAGTGAGACCCTGTTCAAAATAAAGAATAAAAAATAGGGCTGGGGCTGTAGCTTGGAGGTAGAATGTCCTCGGGATCCATCACCACATCACCAGTACAAAAAAAAAAAAAAGATAAATTAAGTGAAAGAACAAAGATGTTTCTTATTGTGTACCTTTTTTTTTTTTTTTTTTGCAGTACTGGGGATTGAACTCAGGGCATTCTACCTCCGAGCTATACCCTCAGCCCTATTTTTTATTCTTTATTTTGAAACCGAGTCTCACTAAGTTGCAGAGTGCCTCACTAGGTAGCTGAGGCTGGCCGAGAACCCGGATCCTCTGGTCTCAGCCTCCCGAATGCTGGGATTACAAGCATGCGCCACCACGCCCAGCTTATTGTGTACCTTCTGAATAGCTTCATATGAATGGACCTGCATTGCCAATTTTAATGACTTTTAAAGCCCTACACCAATACAAATTAACAGTATTTATCTTAATCCTAAAAGCATTTCACGCTTTTATACAATCAAAATTTTAAATGAGGCTTCAGTGAATTCAACTAGATTAAATGTTTCCAGATAAGAAAAAAGCATCCTAGATAACAGAAGCCTGCTGAGAAGAGGGACATTTCCTCAATAGTTTCACTTCTAGATTTTACCAGAGCCTTCATCCAAGTCTGGATAGGCAACATTAAGTATTTTCAACTTACTTTTTTTTTTTTTTTTGCAGTACTGGGGATTGAACCCAGGGGCATTCTACCTCTGAGCTACACCCCAGCCCTATTTTTTATTCTTTATTTTTGAAACAGGGTCTCAGCCGGGCATGGTGGCACGCTTGTAATCCCAGCATTCGGGAGGCTGAGACCAGAGGATCCGGGTTCAAGGCCAGCCTCAGCTACCTAGTGAGGCATTCCACAACTTAGTGAGACTCGGTTTCAAAATAAAAAATAAAAAATAGGGCTGGGGGTATAGCTGGGAGGTAGAATGCCCCTGAATTCAATCCCTAGTACCGCAAAAAAAAAAAAAAAAAAAAAACCAGGGTCTCACTAAGTTGTGGAGGGCTTCACTAAATAGCTGAGGCTGGCCTCGAACCAGGATCCTCAGCCTCCCAAGTAATGGGACTACAAGGGTGCACCACCACACCCGGCTTATTTTCAATTATCAAACTATTAGCAATGGAGATTGAACCCAGGGGCATTCTACCTCTGAGCCACACCCCCAGCCCTATTTTATTTTTATTTTGAAACAGGGACTCATTAGGTTGATGAGAGTCTCACCACTTGCTGAGACTGTCCTCGAATCTGTGATCCTCCTGTCTCAGCCTCCCACGTACTGGGACTACAAGCATGAGCCACCTCACTTAGTTCCAACTACCAAACCAGACACTACAAAGATGGTTCCAAGCTGGTCATGGTGGCGCACACTTGTAATCCCAGTACTTGGGAGGCAGAGACCGGAGGATCCAGGTTCAAGGCCAGTCTCAGCTACTTAGTGAGGCCCTCCGCAACTTAGTGAGACCCTATTTCAAAATAAACAATAAAAAATAGGACTGCGGGCGAAGTTTGGAGTTAGAATGCCCCTGAGTTCAATCTCTAGTACCGCAAAAAAAAAAAAGACTGTTCCAGGCCAGGTTTGGTGGTGAAAATCTGTAACCCCAGTACTTGGGAAGCTAAGACAGGATGATTGCAGGTTTGACAACAGTCTCAGTAACTTAGAAAGACTATCAGCAACCTTGCAAGACACTGTTTCAAAACAAAACATAAAAAAGGGCTAGGGTATAGCTTAGAGGTAGCATGCCTCTGGGTTCAATCCCCAGTACCACCACCACCAAAAAAAAAAAGGTTACTCCAAAAGGAGAAATCATCAAAGTACCAACTGGACACTCAGTGCCCCAATCCTAAGTATGCAGTGTCATGTGTCACAATAACTTATACCCTTCAGTCTTCATAGAAGCTAAAAAAAAAAAAAAGGATTCCAACTCTTTCCCAGAAAAAGAATGATATTTGCACCCCAAATTCTTGTGCTACCTCTGTGTCATTTCTTGGCTCCAACTGTAATATACAAAAGGAAACAGCACAGAAGACAGCTGAACCATGTAAAGGCCCGGGTTAAACAGGGAAGTGAATAAAAAATATACATATAATATCTATATATGTGTGTGTGTACATATATGCTTACATATGTATTTACTTATTTAAGACCAGGAACATGAAGTCCTAGAGTTAAGAATGACAGAGAAAAAAAACAAAAACAAAAAAACAAGGACACAAAGGAAAGAGACACAAAATAAGGGTTATCAATATGTCAATATGTCTTACCCTCATTTGTCCAGCTAGGAGGCAAAGCTGGGAGAATACCTAAAAAGCACAGAAAATGCCCTTCTTCTCTGTGTTCTCCCTATAGTTTAGCTATTCATTTCAACACTCTTAAGCAAACCTTTGCTAGTTCATCTTTTCTTTCTGATGGTAGAGGTAAGACACAGCCAAAAATTCAAGAGAGTGGCAATACGGGAGCAAATTTAAGGACCAAGTATAATATGCCAATTTAAACCCAGGTCCAAGTTCACCAGCACATTATTGTACCTTCCAGTTCTTTTTTTTTTTGGTACTAGGGATTGAACCCAGGGAATTCTACCTCAGAGCTACACCCCTAGTCTTATTTTTTATTCTTTATTTTGAAACAGAGTCTAAGTTGTGGAGGGCATCACTAAGTAGCTGAGGCTGGCCAGGAACTCAGATCCTCCTGTCTCAGCCTCCCAAGTACTGGGATTACAAGTGTGTGCCATCACGCCTGGCTTCTTACAGTTTTTTTATTTTAAATTTGTTTGCCAACATGAAAGAAACATTGCTCTCATTACTTAAAATTAAAACCTAGCCGGAGCCCGGTGTGGTGGTGCACACTTGTAATCCAAGTACTTGGGAGGCTGAGACCAGAGGATCCAGGTTCCTGGCCAACCTCAGCTACTTAGTGAGGCCCTCTGCAACTTAGTGAGACCCTGTTTCAAAATAAAGAATAAAAAATAGGGCTGGGGATGTAGCTCGGAGGTAGAACGCCCCTGGGTTCCATCCCCAGTACCGCCAAAAAAAAAAAAAACACGTCGCTGGATGTAGTGGAACATGCCTGTAATCCCAGTACTTGGGAGGTTGAGACAGGAGAATCACAGGTTCGAGGCCAGTCTCAGCAACTAAGCAATACCTTCAGCACTTATCGAGACCCTGTTTCAAAATAAAAAATAAAGGCTGAGGATGTGGCTCAAAGGTATAATGCTCCTGGGTTCAATCCCCAGTTCCAAATAAATAAAACTAAAACATTCACTGGAGAAGTTGCTTTCCTTTATTTTCATGCGACGATCACAGAGCATCAACAATGTATAGCTTAAACGATAGCACTAAGAAAGATCTTTAACTAAAAAAGAGGCAGATAGGTCACACAAAGTAGGACTGGTACATGAGAATCTTGATGTTTTGATTACTAGTTTGTGATCCTAACCCTTAAACTGTATGTGCCTTTTCTCCTTCCTTAACTACTTGTGAAGATAAGAATTTTACTAAGAGGAATTCCCCTCTTAGTTTCTTTTTCATGATCCTCTGTCCTCCTTAGTAAAATCCCCTGCCAGATTAAATGAGTTGGGACACATACTCCTAAATTTAGGGGAAGTTTGTACTTAAGGTACTACATGACGATGTTAGAAGAAAGGAAAAGTAACTAAAACTAGAAGTTGCAGTGGCAGTTTCAAAAGAAGGGTCAGTGTGGGACACTTTGGCTCTGGGAGGCATTGGTAGCCTGGGAGTCTCTAGGGCGACATACGATGCGTACAGTGCTTTGTCCTTAAGTCTCTCACATAATTTAAATTCTCCCTCTCGGAGAGGTGCAACAAGCTCGCTATTGGGCAGCAAGTGTAGCCCACTGCCTAGAAAGAAGGCGGGCGCGTGGTCAAGAGGCTCTTTATCCCGCAGGTCCCCGCAACACCTCGATGCGCATGCGCCTGGGGGGCAGCGAACAGGCACCCCGAGCTCGTTCACACTCGCGCATGCGCAGTCACCCGCCTCGCCGCAGGCGACAGCTCACTATTTGGCAAGGGGGATGGGGCTGGAAAATGATGGGGGGGGTGAAGGCAGGGGGCGCGTTTGTGTCTCCTGAATGCTTGAGATAGGGAGAAGGGGCGGCTGAGTAGGCTCTGGCATTCGCAGACCACATAACCCGGCTGTAGGATATGGGGCAGAGAAGAATGTAAGTGTGTGGTGGTGGGGGGGTAGGGGGGCAGTCACCTCCTATGGGAGGCGCCCCCCCACCCCGACAGGACAACCCCCTCCCTCGACTCTCCTCCCCCCACTCACCTGAGAGCGGCGGCGACAGCTGCTGGTCCCCGTCCCCCTGCGCTCGACTCATACTGTCCGCAACATCCGGGACCTGCGGGACCGCCGATACACAAATACACACACTCGGAGCGCGCACACACACACACACACACACATTCACACACACACACTCACACACACACCGACACACACCGGCCGGGGCGTCCTAGCGTCAGCACGTCGACGCAGCGAGCGCGTACCCGCCGGGCCCCACCCCGCGCGGCCTCCTCCCCTCTCCCCTCTCCCCTCCCCTTCCTTTCCTCCCCTCCCTCCCCGGCCTGGCTCTATGGCCCCTCCTCCCTCTTCCTCAAGACTCCGCCTACATCCCCTGGTGCGCCTGCGCCGGGGGCCTTGTCAGGGCCCGGGAATTTGAGAAGAAGGAGGGGCCTGAGTAGAAAGAGGCGGGAACTCCGAGGGGGTCGCGTGTAGGACTCAGGAGGCAGCGCGGAGGTGCGAGGACCAAACGGAGGCCAGAGCAGGATAGGCAGCTTAACGATAAAGACATTTCATATCAGGAGCTTATGTTTGCAAGCAGTTTTTGGATTATCAATGACTTTTATATATATTCGCTCATTTTTTCCCCTAAACCAACCTTATCAGTGAAGTTGTTTTTTTTTTGTTTTTTTTTTGTTTTTTTGGACTCTTCGATAATGCTAGGGTCTTTTAGAAGTACCTTTTTAAAGTTTAGCACTTGGAAGCAAAAACAAAAAGGATCATTCTATCCTGGGAAGGTGGGTGTGTAGGTAGCCTAAGTGAACGAAAGCTGATTCAGTGACAGTTTGTCTTGGACGCCTGGATCCCCAGCTGGCCTCATCTTGGCTCCCGTGAACTATAAGTGCCTCCTAAGTTGAATAAAGGAAAAAAATCTCAAAGCAGCTTAGCCCTGGGAGTCGAAAAAAAGAAAAAGTCATCTCTGTTAGAGTATAATATCATTGACGGGATATTTGTTATTGCTATGATTCGTTTATTTATTTATTTATTTAGTACTGGGGATTGAACCCATAGGCATTCTACCTCCAAGCTACATCCCCAGCCCAATTTTATTTCTTATTTGGAAACAGGGTCTTACTTAGGTTGCTGAAAAATCTCACGAAGTTGCTGAGATTGGATTTCAACCTGCGATCCTCCTGTCTCAGCCTCCCAGGTACTGGGATTACAAGCGTGCGCCACCACCCCCGTCTGTTGCTATGATTCTTAACTTTAGCTTAAAGTGTGTGTGTGTGTGTGTGTGTGTGTGTGTGTGTGTGTGTATTTTATCTGGGGTTGAACTCATTTTTTATTTGGAAATACGGTTTTGCTAATAGGCTGAGGCTGCCCTCGAACCTGCGATCCTTTTCTCAGCCTCCCAAGTACTGGGATTATAGGCATGTGTCACCACACCTGGCTTAGCTTAAACTTTAAGGAAAGTATTCTTTGTAAACCAAATAATCCAAAGCAGGCATTGTCTCTTTTCCATATTGAGATGATATTGTTATACACACACACAATCACAAATGCATATGGCATTGGATGCAAGAGAACAACCCAGTGAACCTATGGGTCATAGGGTGACAGTGTCCTACTTGCTTCCCCAAGTCCTGCTGTCTCCTAGGCCTGTGGGACTGTCTTCAGGATATGGTCTATGTTGTCTCCTACTACATGCATCCTGGCACCAGGTGGCAGCCTATAAACAAGGTCACAGGGGTTTGGTGAGAAACCCCTAACAGTGCCAGACTGTCTGGCTGTCTTCCACTTTTTTTTTTTTTTAGGTGCTGGGGGGGTGTGTGGAGCCCAGAGACATTCTACCTCCAAGCTACACCACCAACCCTATTTTTTATTCTTTATTTTGAAATAGGGTCTCACTAAGTTGTGGAGGGCCTCACTAAATAGCTGAGCCTGACCGCCAACTTGCAATCCTCCTGTCTTAACCTTCCAAATACTGGGATTACAAGTGTGTGCCACCATGCCCGGCTGTCTTCCACTTTCAACCACAGAAACAGACCCTATAATGCCAGAGCTTAAAATTTTGTAGGAATCATAGACAAAACACTCCAAAATCGTAGAGCTTACACAACCCATATTTCAGCCAAAATGATTTTTTTTTTTAAATAGAGATCCTAAATTCTACAATGATGCTGTTGGTGTTCCTGCTCCACTTCAAACAAGAAGAGCTTTCATCACCAATTAGGCAGATGCTTGAAACTTTCCAATTAGATTACACTTATCGAGCAGGGCGTAGTGGCGCACGCTTGTAATCCCAGCATTTGGGAGGCTGAGACCAAAGGATACAGGTTCTCAGCCAGCCTCAGCTACCTAGTGAGGCCCTCTGCAACTTAGTGAGACCCTGTTTCAAAATAAAGAATAAAAAATAGGGCTGGGGGCGCAGCTCAGAGGTAGAAAGCCCCTGAGTTCAATCCCCAGTACCGCAAAAAAAAAAAAAAAAAAAAGATTACACTTATCATTGCCAACATTCATTCCTTTAGCCAAAGCCAGCAAGGTTTTTGGTCCTTGCAAAAATTCATAATGCCCCAAAAGTAACCCAGTAACCAGTTACCACTGGCTCCTGGTATCGCTGAGGCTGTTTAGTTACCTGTTCTTTTGACCAGATGTCATAGGAAGGCAGAGAAGAAGGAGGAAGAGGAGGAGGAGGAGGAGGAGAGAAAGAAACAGACTAGTCCTTGGAGCATGTTGGCATGTTTGTGGGGAAGGAGTACAAAAAGAAGCCAGAGACACAGATAGACTGCTTTAGCTTCCTCACAATTGAGATTAATCCTTACAATTTAGCCAGACTCTACACAGGATCTGGGAGGGGACTCCTCAGGGCAAGTGAATCTGTGCCAACAGTTTGTCCAGACTGGGCCTGAATCCCCAGTGATCTGGAAGGACATGAGAGGTCCTATCCCCATCTGTAGCTGAGTGCAATGAAGTTCCCATTCTACTGTGGGGACCGTACCGCCCACCTGAGAGCTGCTCCTACCAGCCTCTGTACAAAGGACTTTGATTCGGTGTGGGGCTGATTAAATGATTGTAGATGTCCTTGGAAGCACTATGTGGAAGAATTTTAAACAGCTTCTCCTTTTTAATATGCACTTCCTCTTCGGTTTTAATTATTTTGTTCCTACATTTTCCCTTTCAATTTACTAAAATCTAGAAATGTAATTAGAGCAGAGGCTGGGCTCAGAGAAAGCTGCCAGGATTTCTACAGCATGATTAAATATACCAGGCATCCCTTTAGTGTGGGACTGAAAAATAGGATTCTCATTATTATCTTTCCCTTATCCAGGAAAGAATCGGCACCACATACAGATACGGATTTATTGAAAATGCAGCACTAATTAAAAACTCACCCAGTCTCTTGACGAGGTTTGGGTAAAAAAAAAAAAATGTGCAGTTATTTAATTATTTCTTCCATTTAATGTTTTGTTGTTGTAACCACAATAAGTAAGAAGCCCTCCTTGCTCCTCTTGCCTCAAAATAAAATTCTTCTCTCCTCATGAGGGACTTAATGAGGCTTTTATCTATGCACCGACAATCAAGCTTACAATGGCAGCAATTCAATTCGCTGCTTCTTGTCATGGTAGGAAACTCATTTTCTTAATCCAAAACACAAACGACAAAGTGTTCATTGGCCTGTTGTGAGCCAGGTCTGGGCAAGGGATCTGTCTCCAAAGACCCTGAGATGTCTGGTATTTATTTATTCTGCCAACAAGGATCTTTTGTTCCATTTTACAGTCCAGTAAGCAAAGGCATGGTTTCTCTCCAAACTGTAGGGGAGGAAGAGGCGACCAGGACTGGGAACATAAGTACAAACTCCTATTTCAGTTGTAAGTACTTTAGGGAAAGTCTGTCCTCTATATGGCTCTTCCTTTGTCAGTCAAGGGCCAACTTTTTTTTCTTTCCTTACTGGGGTTGGGGGGCATTCTGCCTCTGAGCTACACCTTCAGCCCTTTTCAGTTTTTATTTTGAAACGGGGTCTCACTAAGTAGCTGAGGCTGGCTGCAAACCTGCCATCCTCCTGTCTCAGCCTCCCAAGTACTGGGATTGTCGTGGGTCAGCATGATACCTTTTTGTGGGTCCTTGGCCTCAGGTGGTGAAAAGAATTTCAACACGTGCCAGTCAGGGACAAAGGCAAGAGTTTTATTTAGGAAAGTAAGGGACTAAAGGGAGAAGACAGGCCAGGAGAGATCATCCTGGCCAAGAGAGTGTTTGCAGCCTTTTCAGTCCTTATATAGAACTCCCAAGAAGGCATGGGCACAGCAGAAGTCTGGACCTCCTCTTCCTCAGGTTTCAACGATGGGTGGTGGCTAGATGAGGTCTGAGCTTGTCCTCATGGATCTCAAGAGTCTCAGGTTGGGCAAGGGGCCTGGAGATTAAGGGTGTAGGCTTATTGAGGCTTCTGCCAGGAACCGGAGACACCCTATAGGGTGGAGTTAGAGATTATAGACTCGCCAGATTTTAAAACTATATTTTTTTCCTTTTCCTTCCCAATCTGTCTCCTTTCTGCCTAATTTTTTTATTCCTTCTATTCTACCTCATCAGGATTACAAGCATGTGCCACCATGCCCGACTGATAGCCAACTTTCAATTGGCCCCCTGGCCCAATGGCTGCCATGGTGGACATTGGAGATAGCTATATAGAAGAAAGACCTCCACTGAATACAATCCTGTGCTCTAGAGATATGCAGCCCAAAGGAAAAAGAGTCAGATGACACACCCAGGGACACAGGTGTAAGCTAACACACAAGGAACAGCAAGAACACATTGATGAGATTGTGCTGGGGCCTCAATTGGGTTAATAGAAAACTGGCAATAAAGAAATAGTTGCTCGTTGATTAAGCTGTGACTTAATGAATAAACAGCTTTCATGTCTGTAGGCTCAAGTTCAAACCCAGCACTAACACTTAACTATAAAATAAACTTGGATAAACTTCTCCAAGACTCCATTTTCCCACTGGAACAATGGAGTAAATAATGTCCACCTAGCTGGATGTATTGGTTCATGCCTGTAATCTCAGTACTTGGGAGGCTGAGACATGAGGATCTCAGGTTGAAGACCAGCTTCGACAATTTAGCAAGACCCTGTTTCAAAATTAAAAATAAAAGAGAATTTGGACGTGGTGGCTCATGCCTGTAATCCCAGTTCTTGGGAGGCTGAGACAGGAGGATCACAAGTTCAAGAACAGCCTCAGCAAGTAGTGAGACTCTCATCAACCTAATGAGACCCTGTTTCAAAATGAAAAATAAAACAGGGCTGAGGCTGTAGCTTGTAGAATGTCCCTGGGTTCAATCCCTAGTATAAATAAATAAGTAAATAAATAAATAAATGGGGGCTAGGTGTGTAGTTTGAAGGTAGAATGCCTGTGGATTCAATCCCCAATAACAACAACAAAAATAAATAAAGCCCACCTTATCGTATTGGGAGGATGAACTGAAATGATATTTGAACACAACACAGTCCCTCGCATAGAGTAGACCACCTTCCAGATGTGTCATAGAACATGGGCTTTGGGAACAAGTGTTCATAAACCTGCTGGTCTTCAATCGCCACTCTGTGCACCATGCTTACTCCTTGTCTCTGTGCCCTTTATAATTCTCCAGGAAGTATGGAATCAAGGAAACAGCACAGACTTCTTGGCCAGAACACTGTCTCTCGATAGCTATGGCCTTGGAGCCAGTTTCTTCATACATCAGTTGCAAGAACTGTACCAACTTTGATCATATCAACCAGAACTGGAATTTACTGAAAAAATACTGTATTGCTGACTTCCAGGATTAACAGGAGCTTTAAAAAAAATAGACTGGGAAACTTGGCTGGAAACCAAGAGCTTGTGGTAGAAGAACAACCTTCTCTAGAAGGACAGTCTGTCAAGGTGGTCCAACTGCTGGTCACTGCCACAAAGTACTACCCTGAGATCCATCACCACTGCTGCAAAGAATGTCTAACCTTCCCTCATCTTTGTACCTCATGCTGCAAACACAAAAACTCAGGTGGCAGAATCTTGTTGGCTAAACCTGGGTCACATCCTGGGCCCTGACACCCAAGAGAGCACAGAAGAAAGGTCTCACTACCATGGTGTCCACGGTGAGATATGCAGCCGTTCTTTTTGTTCATGATGCCTACAGCCGGGGATTCATCCCAAACAGGAGGTGGGTCAGATGTTGGACCACCAGTCCCCCCCCCATCTCACTGGTGAAGAAATGGGCCATTGATTATCATGGGGTAATAAACAGCATTGAACGACATAGCTATCCAAAAGTGCCTGGCATATAAAAGGCATTCTGTCATTTACTTCCCTCTTTAATAAAACAAAAGGCTCAATGTACTTACCCGAGGATTTGATCAATATACTTAAAGATATTGAAGTTCTGAGTTTTTAACCTAGGAAAATGGCTGGGAAATGTGATATCTAAAGGATGAAGCTTCAAACAGAGAAGAAGCAGCAGGAGAACAGAGGAAAGAAATGGTAGGTTTAGATCCCAAGTGTCTTTATTTTTTTTGTCTTGGATTGGCAACACAACTCCATCTCCATCTCATTCATCTTTAAAACAGGTCTAAACATTATCTGAAGTCATTACTTCATAATAAGCTTCCAAAGGTTAATATTTGTTTTCAATATAGAATATATTACCATGAGTAGATTGTATGTATTCACTATTGTGAATTATTTTCAGTGGAGGTTTTTTTTGGGGGGGGGGTCTTTTTCTGAATGGGATTGATTCAACACCTGTTGGCATTTGCCCAAAAACAAATTTACCTAAATGTAGATAATTAGTTTAGCAAAAACAAAAATTCTTTCTGCTTCCATTCAAACAGGAATTACTTTGGATTTTATAATTTTAGATTATCCCTGCTGTGGTTCTACTTTATCAAGGTGAATTGGTTTCAATTGAAAGTTTACTCTATGTTAGAATCCTATTTTTAAGAAGGAATTTAATCTAAAATTCAATTACAGAAGATCTGTGCCAAAGTGAAAAGTCAACTAGCACTTACTGAATGCTCCCCAGATACAGAGCTCTACCAGGGTAACTACAGGATGAGTCAAAAGAAATAGAAATATTGTCCCTATTCACAGACTTTTCAGTTCAGAATAAAAGAATCGTACATCTGGAAGGGACCTTAGTCTCCAACCCAGTGGCTTTTAAATGATGCTTACTTCCCAAGCTCTGGGCTTCTGAAGATTTGCTCAGGGGCTCCAAGGAAGAAGGGGCCATTGTGGATGGGGTAGGCCAATCTAAGAAAACCTGGCTCCCTTTCCATTCATTTAGCTATCAGTCATCACCCCTGACTCCTCTATTCTCCTGGCACTTCACATCTAAACCATCAGGAATTCCCCTAAATTCTAGTTTCAAAATATCTCTTGAAACCATCCACTTCTCTCCATCTCTCCTGTCCCATCGAAGTTCTAGTCACCATCCTCTTTTGCATGGACCAGAGAAAGAGGGTCCTAGCTAGTCTTTCTAATCCTTTGCAGGCTCCTTAATCTCTACTCTTCACTTAGCAATCAGGGGACTCTGAGCAAAACAGAAGTCAGATCACATTGCAACCCACTTAAAACCTTTGAATGGCCATTGTGCCAAGAACAAAATCCAGCTGGGGCATGGTGGCATACACCTGTAATTCCAATACTTGGAAAACTGAAACAGGAGGATCACAGGTTTGAGGCCAGGCTCCTCAACTTAGTGAGACCCTGTCTCAAAATAAAAAAAATAAGATAGGTGGGAGGCTGAGACAAGTGGATCACAAGTTTGAGGATAGCCTCAGCAAATAGTGAGTCTCTCTTCAATCTAGTGAGACCCTATTTCTTTTCCTTTTTTTTTTTTTTTTTTTTTTTTTGCAGTACTGGGGATTGAACTCAGGGGCATTCTACCCTTGAACTCCACCCCCAGTCCTATTTTTTATTCTTTATTTTTAAACAGGGTCTCACTAAGTTGCGGAGTGCCTCACTAGGTAGCTGAGGCTGGCCTCGAACCCAGATCCTCCGGTCTCAGCCTCCCAAAGGCTGTGATTACAAGCATGCGCCACCACGCCCGGCTAGTAGACCCTATTTCAAAATAAAAATAAAACAGGACTGAGTGTATATCTCGGAGGTAGAATGTCCCTGGGTTCGATTCCCAGTGCCTAAATAAATAAAATAGGGCTGGAGATGTAGCTCAGAGGTAGAATGCCCCTGGATCCAGCCTCCAGTATAGAAGGAAGGAAGGGAGGGAGGGAGGGAGGGAGGAAAGAAGAAAGGAAGAGAGGTAGGGAGGGAGGGAGGAAGGAAGGGAGGGAGGAAGGGAAGAAGGAAGGAAGGGAGGAGAAAATCCAAACCTGTATCACTGCCTACAAGTGCTTAGCCCCATGGTCAATCATATGCCCCTTTGCTTTCTGTCCTCACTCCGGCCACACTAGTCCTCTGTCACTTCCTAGAACCCACCAAGCCCTTCGCCTCCACAGGCCTTTGTGGTTACTATTCCTTCTGCCTGGAACACTTTGCCCCTCATTCTTCATATGGCTGGCTCTGTCTCTTCTTTCTGGTTTCAGCCTAACTATCAAATCCTCAGAGAGCCTTCTCTAACTAACCACTCAAGCTGTCCGAAATGAAAACCTTCTATCGTTTCCTATCAAGGTACTCTGTTTACTTCCTTTACAACACTAACAACAACCCATAATTATTTTGTATACTCACTTGTTCATAATTAGGCTCCCCTACTAGATTGTCAGCTCCACAGGGACAGGGGCCTGTCTGTTTTGCTCTCCATCATATCCTGGCATCCCATGCAGTGCTGACACATAGACAGAAGGTGTTCAGTACATACTCATTGAATGAGTGTCTGGAACTCACAGAACCTTGTCTGGCATGTCAGAGAAGGCTTGGGCAAAGGTTGCAAGTACAGCTGGAAGGTTGGTAGGCAAAGGAGGTGGAGAAAGTAACTAGGGAAGAAAAATGGTTCCCAAAGGCAAAGATCCTGAGCCCAAGGAGGGTATAGTGTTCGTGAGAAACTCTGTGGCCATTCATGTGGCTGGAGAGCAAGTGGGAGGGCCATGTGACATGGCAAGGAAGTTGGGCAGAACCGGGTAGCATTTCTCCACTGGACTGAGCACAGGGAAGAGGGAATTTCCCAAAGAGAAATCAGGGTGCTCTTGGTGGGAGAAGGGGGAAATGTTCCCTCTCTTCGGAACAGTCTCCTGTGCACCCTTCCCTGCCCTCACTCCACCTCCCCCTTGTTAATTCTTTGCTGATTCTTCAGGCTTTTTGTATCCAACTGTTGCTACAGGAAGCTATGGACCATTCCAGGACCCTGACCCAGCTCTTTCCCAGCTTCTCCTCCCTGCATCTCCTCACCCTGTGTTCCTCACTCAACACTAAGTTCCTTGGAGGCAGGGATTTTCTTTTGCTATTTCTCTGTCAGGAGTACACCCAGCAGCATTTCCTAGCATATAACAGGTATTCAGATAAATGCTTGTGGAATGAATAAATGAATGAGTGAGTGAAACAGACATCCCTTTCAAGAACTGGCTTCCTGGAGTTGGTGCCACAGAAGCCTCCACTTAGCGCCCTCTTCCTGCAGCCATTGTTTGGCCAGCCACTGGAGGGGAGGTCAGCAGCCTGGGCGAACCCCACACACTCTTCCAAAAGGCTCCTTGACTCAGACCCTCTGCTGGGAGCCAGCCTTCCCTTAAAAGGCCACCTTATCGGAAAGTGCCTGTGATGGCATTTATGAGCTCTATTTTTATCTACGTTGGAAAGCCTCAAAGTCAATTCCCAAGCCAAAGACATTAAACTCAGGAACGTGGATGAGCAAGGAAACATCTTGGTGATGCCTTTGAGTCACAGCTTTGTTTTCTGCGGCAAGGGCCTCAGATCCTCCCCATCCCTGGCCCTTGTTTTTAAGGACTGGCTGACTCTAAAAAGCTTTTGATCTCACATTAGTTAAAACTAGATCCTGCAGCCCTTAATGGTCTAGGCAATGGTGTCCTCTTCCCTAAGATTCTCTTAACTCTGCCAGGGCCCTCAGAGCAGAGTGGATTGCCAGCCAGTTCCTAGTTTTTTCACACTGGCTTCCCACCCCCGTCCTCAAATGGAAATTAATCATGGATGATGGAAGGAAAGATGCAGTGTGGCCAGAGGGGAGGGCTCCCAAAGATCTTGGCCAGAGAGAAAATTGGACAGAAGCTACAGAAACGAGAAGAGGAACCCAGCAGGGCTGGTGTGCAGTTGAGGGCCTGTGCCAAGGAAAGGATTCACAGAGATAGAGAGGAGGAGTATGGACAGAGGGGAAAGGCAGAAGCAGCAGGGATGGGAGGGATCATAGATAGCTAGTGCAGAAGGGGAGGAAGAGAGAGGGAGCATGCATTTTTCCCTTTAATTCAAGTAAACTGGGGGAAAAAAGGAGTTAGGGTGGTGATCCCAGAAAGATGTATGACTAGAAAGCCAGATGTGGATTAGAAATGAGAGCCAGGGAAGGTATCATGGAGATTTCTCACTTTCAGACACAGGACCCTGACTTTGCCAACCATCCCTGCCTCTGGGTTTAGAAAAATTAGGTTTTGCCATGCATGGTGACGCACACCTGTAATCCTAGTACTTGGGAAGCTAAGACGGGACGATCACAGGTTTGTGGTCAGCCTCAGCAATTTAGTGAGGCCCTCTGGAACTTACTGAGTGAGACTCTGTTTCAAAGTAAAAATAAATAGGGCTGTAGCTCAGTGGCAGAATGGTCCTGGGTTCAATCATCCCCAGTACCACAAAAAAGAAAAAAGAAAGGAAGGAAGAAATTAGGTTTTGTCAAAGGGTGCAGGAAGCCAGGCATAGTGGTATACACTTGTAATCCCAGTACTTGCGAGACTGAGACAGGAGGATTGCAGGTTAGAAGTCAGTCTTAGTGAGCCCGGCATGGTGGCATACGCTTGTAATCCCAGCATTTGGGAGGCTGAGACCGGAGGATCCGGGTTCACGGCCAGCCTCAGCTACCTAGTGAGGCCCTCCACAACTTAGTGAGACCCTATTTCAAAATAAAGAATAAAAAATAGGGCTGGGGGTTTAGCTCGGAGGTAGAATGCCCCTGAGTTCAATCCCCAGTACCGAAAAAAAAAAAAAAAAAAAAAAGTCAGCCTCAGCAACTCAATGAGGCTCTCAGCAACTTGCAAGACCCTATTTCCAAATAAAACATATAAAATAGGTCTGAGGGGCCCAGCATGGCCAATGCTTGTAATCCCTGTACTTGGGAGGCTGAGACAGGCAGATCGAAGGTTCGAGGACAGCCTCAGCAAGTAGTGAGACTCTTGTCAACCAAGCAAGACCCTATTTCCAAATAAGAAATAAAATAGGGCTGGGGATATAGCTCGAAGGTAGAATGCTTCTGGGTTCAATCCCCAGTACCTGGAGGTATAACCTGGAGGTAAAAGGCCCCTGGGTTCCATCCCCAGTACCCCCCCCACACACACACACACATACACACAGAGTACAAGAACCTGGATGACTCTAGCCACTGTTTTGGTTTTGGGTTTTTGGGGGTTTTTTTGTTTTTTTTTTTTTGTACTGGGGATTGAACCCAGGGACATTCTACCTCTGAGCTATACCCTCAACCCTTTTTATTTTGAAATAGAATCTCACTAAGTTTCTGAGGCTGGCCTTGAGTCTGCCATCCTCCTCTCTCAGCTTCCCAAGTACTGGGATTACAAGTCCACCCCACTGCACCTGGCCTCAAGCCATTTTTTATTCTCTCTGTCCTTTCCCTTAGCAAAAGCCTAAACAATTCCAGATCCTTGCCCTACTGTCTCTGCCTTCCCTTCCCTCATTCCTCCTCCCCAGGACCACATACGCACAGCCCAGGACCACAGTCCCCTAGGTGCTCCTGCCTTGGGCACCCACTCTGGGACAGGGACCAGATCTAGAGCTTGTAGTCTGGGCTGAGTTAGCACTGCCTGCAGGAGAGATCGCTTCCTGGCAAGTCTTGTTTCAAAGCTGCTGACTATCCAAGCACTGGGTAGGGAGCATGAGGCTCCGTGGAGACTGGGGATGATTTCGGCTTTCAAGGTGATTTCTGTCCCATGCTTCTCTTCTCTGATGAGACAGAAATCTCCATTGTCCAGCCTAAAGAGAGACTCCAACTTACCACGACTGCCCCAACACCCTCTACTCTGTCCCATTCAGAAACCCCCATTTTCCAAGTCTCCCAAGAAATTGCAGGGCCAAGATGGAGGCTCTGATTCCTGAACGATCTAGTTACTTCTCAGATAAAATATACTTCCTATGCCTCAGATGTCTATTTTTCAAAGCTTAGCCCTTATTCACTGGGGCAGTGAGAATGCATATGGGTTGCTCCGTGTGGGCGTGAGGCAGCATCCTCTCCAGATAAAAAGGACAGAAAACCATTCTCGGAAAACAGCGGACTACTCCGGGGTCAAGCGCCTCCTCTGCTTCCGGGGGCCACAAGGAGGAGTGCGAGCCGCCCCCACCCTTCTCTTTAACTTTGGGAGTTTTGATCGCTCATAAGTCTCTCCCCCCAACGCAGGGCAAAGGATCATTTCAATGATCTCATTTTGGACAGGCGAGAAGAGAAAGCCTTTTAACTCTGACCTGCACAAATGCGTGCTATGCAGTGGGCACTCCGATGGGTAGGCAGTGGGTGGCAGCAGCTGCCAGACACCTTCCCCCGAGGATGCATCGGTTGGTGCCAAAAGCCCATATAAGCTCTTTCTGATCTCTGTGCCAGTGGCGGCAAGTCCTGGAAGGAAGCCAGGAAGTCCACTGTGAGCCCCATGTTCTTCTCCCTGTGGTCCTCCAGGAATGGGGAGGGACAGCCTGAGAGCCCACTGAGGAGGGAGCGGATGGTTCTCAGACACATTTTCCAGCTGTCCCACCTGCTCACGTGGGAACTCACACTTGTCTGCACACACGCACACTCGGTCATAAATCCAGCGTCAGGCTTCCTTGTTCCATCTGTCCCACGCCCAGAGCAGCGGCAATAAGAACTTCCATCAACAAGCTGTTGTTCCCAGTTTGTCTCCTTCCTCCTTCCTCTTCTCCTCCCTTCCACAAACATTTATCGAACACTTGCCATGAGCCAGGCACCGTATTAGGGGCTAAAGATACAAAGAGACAGTCTTGGGGTTAAAAATATATTCAAGTGCTAATCTGAGGTAAGGCAATGATCTAAGTGCTGTAATATAGTAGGTGGCAAACTTGTGGCCCTGGGCCAGCTTGACCTGCAGGGGTGCTTAGTTTAATCTGGCAAAGAATTTTTTCAAAAGTCAGAGAGTTCACGTAAAATTCAGGATTTACATCTCCTCTTGAAAGAACAAATTTGGCAGCAATCAGGAGGAGGTGAAAAGCCACTGCGTCCTGTAGATGGGACATGTGCACTCACTCTGTTACAGGTCACACTCCACCCCCGTCCCTTGCCCCACTCTCTTCCCTATTGGTTTAATTAACCTAGCTACTTCATTTGTGTGTGTTTTTGCAATTGATTGTGCAGGGAGGCACTGGGGTTTCAGACCCTTTACTTGAAAGCCATCAGAGTAGGAAGGAATGGTCAACTCTACTTGAGACAGATCAGTTAACCCTTGAACTAAGTCCAATTACCTTGTTTATTTACTTGTTTATAGTTGCCTCCCCTAGGGTCCCCAATGTGAACCCTAAGGAAGGGCTGCGGTCACCCGGCCTTCTGCTCCACATATCTCCAGCACGGTAGTACAATGCCTGTTTCGTGGTCCATCTCAATGCATATTGGCAAAATATGTTGAATGAACAGAGTCACTAGAAGCACCAAATGGAAAGGGAATTCTAAGCAGAGGGAACTTTTGGAGCACAAAAGCATGAGGGTAAATAGCAGCATCCAGGGAAGCTGCAAATAGTTCCTGGTGAATGGGGGTGAAGGAGTGTGAGGTGGGTGGGACAAGCATGCTGGAAGTGGCAGGAGTCGAGGCAGGGAAAACAGACTCCAGTGGGATCCTGAAGGGCTTTTCATGCTGCACCGAGAAGGTAACCGTGGAACCTTGGAAGCCATTTAGGAGTGGAGTGACAGGATCAGATTCTTGATTCACAGAAATAGCTCTGGCAGGCTGGTAGGGTGAGAAGTGAGCTCCAGAGGGAAGACAGGAGCAGCAAGTAGAACTTTCAACACCCCCCTCTCCCTTCCTGAAGCCCCTGGAACTCTCCTGAGGATCTATTTTAAGAGAATGGTGCCCCCTGCTGACGAAGCCTTGGGACTGCACTTACCCTGGGTCATTTGGGGAATTAAAATTGGGGGCCTTGGACAAAAGCTCCTGGAAGCCAGGTGCACAGAACTGCAGGTTGTGATGTATGTGCGAGCGCCTGCCCAGGAAGAGAGGACCCATGAGCACATTCGTGATAATGACTAATCCACCAATAGTGTTGCCAGATAAAATACCAAATGCTGGCTAAATTTGAATCCAGGGACATACTTATACTCAAAAAATTATGTGTTATCTGAAATTCAAATTTAGCCAAGCATCCTGTATTTTTATTTGTTAAATCTGGCAGCCCTAGATAGCATGTGTATACAGTCAGGAGAAAACTAGAAATGAAGCTGGCTGGTTGCTCTCCTTTTGTATTTCTATATCTTCAGCCCCATCCCTCCATCCAAGCCAAGCTGCAGGTGATGCCTCCTTGTATTTTACAGTGGTGCTCAGTTATACAGCTCTATTTGGGAAATCACTTTTAATTAACCAAGTATCACGATTATGGTGGATCCTGTGGTGTATGGACCCCCTTGTTAATCTGAAGAGAGCTGTGGACCTTTTTGGGACCTTTTTTTTTTGTGTGTGTGGTACTGGGGATTGAACTCAGGGGCATTCTACCTCCAAGCTACACCCCCAGTGTTATTTTTTATTCTTTATTTTGAAACAGGGTCTCACTAAGTTGCGGAGTGCCTCAGTAGGTAGCTGAGGCTGGCTGCAAACCCGGATCCTTCAGTCAGTCTCAACCTCCCAAATGCTGGGATTACAAGCGTGTGCCATCACACCTGGCTAGCTGTGGACCCTTTTATCAGAAAAATTAAAATTAATCTACCAGCTCGATATCTTTCTCCTCTCTCTCTCTCTCTCTCTCTCTCTCTCTCTCTCTCTCTCACACACACACACACACACACACTTTTACATAAAGTTTCAGGGAGTTCCCAGCCTTCATGTAGAAGTGACACATTCCCTCTAGGATCTTGAGTAAGGAGAAATGATGTCTGGCCAGAACTTAAGCTGGAACACGGTGCTTATCAGCTCTGGGCACTTACCACCAAGATCAAACCAGAAACGTCAGGAAGAAAGCACACTGTCCTTCCTCCTTGGTAAATGCCTTGAACCATCTCCCTCTTTCACCTCTCCTAGAAATCACAGGGAGTCAGGCATATTCGGACAGAAACCCCACCAGCCCTTGTGGGCTTGTGCCTCAGCCAGGCAGAAGGCAGCAAATGAATCACTCTCCATTCCAAGTCCTTCTCAGTTCCCCTTCCCACCCTTCCTGCCAATGGCAGGCACAGCCCACTGGCTCTCAGTCGGAACACTACGCCTGTCAGATATTGGCTTTCACTCTTAGGGGGCTATCACCCAGAATATATTCTGGACGCCCCAGGCTGGGTGATCAAAACCACTATCTGAGCATGCTGGGGGTAAGATCCAGCAGGCTCCTTCTGCAGCCCTTCCTGGAAAGCCCTCTGACCCTCCACAGCCTGCTCTCCTCCTGGCCCCACAGAGGGAAGGCAGAAGGGGCCTAGGCCAGAGATGTTGTTTAGGGGCCCTCAGATGTTCTAAATTGCATGAAATGTCATTGCAAGTTGCTTCTGTCTCTGTCCATGTGGGGATCTGACACTGCAGCTCCACTGGACTGCACTGTGGGATGGAATACAGCCTCCATGCTGCAGGTTTTATCTGGAGCAAACAATCACCCTGACATACCCTACAATGTATTACCATAGAATAACATTTTATGTTGAACATTTCCTGCAATTTAAAAATTAATCTATCAATATAATGGTATGATTTCACAGTATAATTGCATGTGTATGTGTGTGTATGTTACTGGAACTGAAATCAGGGGCATTCTACCTCCAAACTACACCCCCAGCTCTTTTTAAGTTACTTTTTTACTTTGAAATAGGGTTTTTCTGCTGGGTGTGGTGGCACATACTTGTAATCCCAGTACTTGGGGAAGCTGAGACAGGAGGATTGGAGGTTTGAGGACAGCATCAGCAAGTAGTGAGACTCTTATCAACCTAGCAAGACCCTGTTTCAAAATAAAAAATAGGGCTGGAGGTGTAGCTTGGGGGTAGATGGTTTTGGGTCCAATCCACAGTACAAAAGAAAGAAAGAGAGGAAGGAAGGAAGAGAGGAGGGAGGGAAAGGTTTTCCTAAGCTGCTGAGGGCCTTGCTAAGTTGCTAAGGCTGGCCTCAAACCTGCAAATCTCCTGTCTCAGCTTCCCAAGTACTAACATTACAGGTGTACAACATCACACCCAATTTATTTTATTATTTATTTATTTGTTTGCTTGTCTATTTACATGGTACTAGGATTTGGACCCAGGGGTGTTCTGCATTGAGCTATATCCCCAGCCACTCCTCCCCACCTTTAAAATCTTGAGACAGGTCTTGGTAAGTTTCCTAGGTTGGCCTTGAACTTGTGATCCTCCTGCATTACCCCCCCTCCTCCAGTTGCTGGGATTACAGGCATGGGCCATCTCGCTCAGCTATAATTTCTTTGGAAGAAGGTAGGTAGCCTTCCCTTTAAAAAAAAAAAAAAAAAGTCCTGTAACTAATTTAGAAACTATACTAATTTAGAAACTAGACTTTTTTCTTAATGTCCTTTACTTGTAAATATAAAGCAGCCAGCATACCTGTGTCAGTCTGCCAAATTATTTGGAAATCCTACTGGGAATTTCCAGAGAATGCAAACAGCTGGGACCCCCTGGCTTAGCTCACTGAGTTAAAGAGCTCCCTGACCCCTGCCAGTGGGAAGCGAGGGGCAACTTGCTTCTGGCTCTCCTCCTCCCATGGAAGCCTGCCACCTTCAGTGGCTGCACTTGGTGGGTTTCAGGCTTCCGATTCCAAATATGGAGCCTTGCTTCTGGCCTAACCTCTCCCCAGGAGTGTTCTAAGGATAAAATGTCACGTACTAAAGAGTTTTGGGAACGCAGGAGCTCTATAAATATGTGAGATTACTGTTCCTATAGACAGCTGGTATGTTTTTGACGGGAAGGGCTGAATGATCCCACAGAGACCCGGGACAATCTCTGCCAGGGCATCTGGGGAAAATTGACCAGCTCCGCTCATAAAATGTGCAAACTGTTCCCTGACAAGAGGAGCCAGACGGCAGAGGCAATTGGCCTCCTGAGGAGGGCTCAGGTCCAGGAGGCAATGAGAACTCAGGGGCATATCCAGGGACCTACTGCAGGTCACCAACATTTGGTTTTCTCACCTCTAAAAAGTGCAGATAAATGCTCAGT
>PVLC010025392.1:0-23821 GCA_004027655.1 Graphiurus murinus | reverse complement strand
AATGGTTGAAAGTGCACACTGATCTTGATGACATATGCAAAAGTGAATAAAATCAATTTTAGCTCCACAGGTGCAGGTCGCAGTTTCTGGTCAGTAACTAGTATAGCAGGTGACATGGCTTTTTGCAAATTGTCTGCTCATGAGTTCGGCATTTGTGATTTAACTATGTGGCTTCAGTAGATGTTCATAAAAAAAAAAATCAAAGAGGAAACTTAGAGATTAAAAAAAGAGCCAGGCTTGCCAGTGCATACCTACAATCCCAGTACCTGAGAGGTTGAGATAGGAGGATGCAGGTTCAAGGCCAGCACATGGAAACATAGTAAGACCCTGTTTCAAATTATAAAATTGAGCTGGGGTGTAGCTCAGTGGTAGAATGACCCTGGGCTCAATTCCCAACACCATTAAAAAAAGAAAAGAAATAATATGTGTTCAACAACAACAAAAAACAATGTGGATTTCAGGTACAGAGATTAAAATATTCAGTGAAGATTGAAGTATGCTTCTGGTTTGGTATGAAGATACAAGATATACTTACATGTTTCACCAATATTCATATTTGTATCTTGTGACTAAGATGAAGTTATTATTATAAATAGTATAATGCAATTGAACAAATATCTGTGAGTACTTTTTTATTTTTTAGGTATTGGGTGGTGACCATGTGACTTCCTTTAAAGAAGCTGTAGTTAAGAATGAAGTAGGATACAGACATATTTACACATACATTGTGTAGGTAGATATAGATAAATGTATAAGATGCAAAAGCACAGAAAATCTGAATTAATGAAGCACAGATCTTAAAAATGGGGTGGAGAGGTGGATATTAAAATGGGTTTGCCTAGATAAAAGACTGCTGTCTTGTAGGGTATCCCTGAGTACCCTCTACTTCTGAAAAACCATTTCATATTTTTTAAGCACCAGTACTTCTTGCTGAGACACTGTTTAGACTCCTTTCTTAGCTTTATTACTTCTACATTCAATCTAAGTGTAGGAGAACCCCAAGGATGAATTTTAGTGCCCCCTGTCCCTTCTCATTCTTGGTTTTAAGTGTCATCCATAATATGATACATACTCAATATTTACTACATAACTATTCTTCTCCTGTTAGATCTGGGATGGTGTACTCTCCTGGCTAAGTGGGGTCTTCACATGGTTATTTTGTAACAAGTATGTAAAAATATCAATTTGAAACTATTTCTTCCCTTTATAATTCACCCCACACCTCTCCATCTCAGTGAATGGTGCTTGCAGGCGTACTTGTTGATTTCTTTTTGCCTCATGTCCTTCAAATATAATCCAATATCAAATCCGGTCATCTCTCTAACCCAATTGCTCCATCTCCTCATTTTTCTCTATTTCTATTTCTACTAAGTGCAATCCCCAAACATGCAAATATATTGATATAAATTCATAAAATAAATTTGTTTTCATCCAATATGCTAAAAAACAATTTGTTTTTGAGTCAAATAAATTCAAGCAATCAATTAATTGATTATAGTTTGCTGAATTTGCCAAATGATCAGCTTATCAAAACCTTATGTTTTAAGTAATAAAATTTTAAAAGCCATTTCACCAGAATCTAATTATCAAAAATGATTTGTGTGTGTGTGTGTGTGTGTGTGTGTGTGTGTGTGTGTGTGTTACTGGGGATTGAACCAGGAGTATTCTACCTCTGAGCTACATCCCCAGCCATATTTTATTTTTATTTTGAAACGGGTTCACTAGGTTGATGAGAGTCTCACTATTCACTGAGGCTGTCATTGAACTTATGATCCTCCTCTCTCAGCCTCCCACATACTGGGATTACAGGAATGGGCCACCACACCCTGCCCCAAAATGCAAATTCATTCAAACATACTTATGAGATATTTATATAGTTTCCAACATATCATGGTAAATTAATAGTTTCCAAGAGGTTTTGAGAAATTTTTAAATTGTATGATGAGTTACTTTACAGTAGTTTAATACTGTTAAATCTCACTCCAGGTGTTTGGCAGTGAATTTGTTGGAGTTCATTCAACTGAATATTTTAAGAGTGATTCTTATTTCAGACCTTAAGAAATCCTCAAATATTAACTCAATTTGAACTTATTGATGAATATATGACTGAAAATTTATTGGAAGGTAGAAATCTATTCCTGGATCTAGTGTTGAGTATATACTCAAACTTGTCACTGGAAATTCTGAAAAAAATTCTTCTTAATGAGTGAATATTAGAACAATCAGGAATTTAATTAAAGTTTGGCTTGCCCAAATAAAATGCATCATAATAAATAAAAAATGAACCAAGTATAAAAACAGATAAATTAAAACAAGTTGCTAGATTAAAACATTTCAAAAATCTTCAAAGTTTGCTGAAATCATTCATTTCTATCAAATTATCTCTAGCTTTTATGAATAAATAACATTTTACAGTAAATTAGGAAATTTATCAAATTCACCAGCATATTGATCATTCAGCATATTTATCTATTATTTTAAAAGATTCAGTCATTTTATTTATGTATATATATAATATATATATATATATCACCACACATTATATATATATGTATATATATCACCTGTGTTTTCTTTCTCTCTCTACACACACACAGACACATGCACATGTACACATATATATATATATATATGTATATATATATATATAATTTGTATACAAAAAACAATAATATAAGAGCATAATATGATATTTAGGCCAAGGAAAAAAATTTTAATCAAAGGGAAGCCATGGAAATGTGCTTATTAACAGAAAAATATATTAAAAGTTTAACATATCAAACCAACATGTTTGATAGCAACATAAAACGCCCACAGTTAATCATTAGATTTGCTAAGCTATACAGAGAGCTATATATCTCTAATTACTGTCCTTGCCAAATGATAGCATGTAAAATTATGTTGACTTGCAGTATCCTGATAATATATCAATGGATAAACTGGCTTCTGTATATAGAGCATATATTTTGGTCTGCTTAACATAATATTTCAATAGTGAAATGAATAAGGTAGAAATATAGGTTCTAGAATTTCATTATAGGCATGTGAATTCATAGTTATTTGAGCAATTATCTCAAAAAGTGAGTATTGATTAATGAAAGGTTGTCAACCTAAAGAAATTGCTCTAGGAGTATGTTATAGGACATTTTGTATTCTATTTAATTTAAAAAAACAATATTTCTGAAAACATATAAAAAAATCAGATCAATCTTAAAAGCAGGAAGAATTGGTAAAATATTAGATGACAGGATCAGAATAAAATACATGAAAATAGGCTAAAATCATGAGCTAACATGAGGTAAAGTTTAAGAATAAATGTAAAAACCTGCTACTAATGTGTAAAATTTAAAAATAGAGATATTAACTGAGAGGAGACCTTTTAGCAGCTCTTTGAGGGCTAGGAGACAGGATGTTCCATTGGATAAGCTTACCCAGGAGCTGTCCTCTTGTGATTGCATCACAGGTGAAGACAGAATTTAGAAGAGAGTTTCTATTAATAGAAACACATTGTTCAGACAAAGAGACAGAAGAGTCTCATTCCAATACTCACAAAGCCAATCACTTTAAGGACAGTATATACAATTCAAAGAGCCACATTTTGAATGAAATGAGGAAATAAAAGCTTATGCTGAATGTAAAAATGTCTATGAATAGTTATTTTTATTGGTGCACATTAATTACACAGAATAGTAGGCTTCATTGTGGCATATTCATATGCATATAACATAATTTGATCAATTGCACTTTCAATACTTCCCTTTGCTCTCCCATCCTCCCTCCCCTGGATTCCCTCAACTCTAATGGTTTCTGAGAATTACTATTTAAACTCAAGGTATATGAAACCCTAAACCAGAAGACTAAGGTAAGCAGCTTCATCATATGAAAAAGAGATGTGGACTGATAAACTTTAAGTTCTTTAAAGCAAGTTAAATTTGATGATTCCATTATAGCTAAAAAGTTATTTTAAAATGTTAAATAAGAATATTAACAGTAATTTCATGGAGAATAGTAAACTTATAGTGATAAATGCTGCAATTTACTAAGCACTTACATGCTACACTAGGAAAGATAGATTACACATGCATTATGTTATGTAGCTCACACAGAATATCTTGAAAAAAATAGATATTATTGGCCTTCTTATGTAAGTAGCATATGGAGACATAAACCAATTTAATGATGTTTCCCAAAGTTCAAAGTAAAAAATTAGTAGTATTGGAATTTGAGCCAAAATCTATTATACTCTCTAGTTTGTTTGCTTCCAATATGATAGGTTTTATAACTTCTTTAAATTATTTATATTTTATGCTATTTTAATGACCACAGAACATGTTGATGAAAAGAAATATGTTTAAGTTAAAACAATACAAATTCAAAAAGTATTTATTCATGCATGAATCTGGAAATAAGAAGGGAGCTTGCAAGTGGACAGAGGAAAAATACATTTTCTCTAAAAACAATAACATTTACTAATCTAATGTCATACATATTCTGTACTGATTAAGAGAATATTTCTTATATCTTAAGAAAATGAAGTATGATCTTGTGTAATTGCAGAAAACAGGCTGAACTTTAGACTATATGTCATCCCCAGAAAATCATGAGATAAAGCCCAACAACTGAATTAGCAATTACCACTTGTGTTATTAGTTATGGTTTAATTTTTTTGCAAAATTTTCTCCATTTTATTCTCTTAAAGTGCCTGCTCCTCTTCTAGGTAAGAATCAGAAAAGATAGCCACATATTTGAGGTCACAGAGGAAAAGGTAGAACTAAGACTACTATAGAAAAGTCAGGGAAGTGCATATGAAATAACATAAAATGCTACACATCATAAAACAGTTTTATTGACCAGAATTAAACATGAGCAGCATAGGTGCTGAGATTTTGAGTGTGATAAATAATTTAGTGTCTCCAGTTGAACATTCTTAAAACCCTATGTGAAGACAAATTGAGAATACGTATCATATTCAGGTCCTCCTTTATTTCACTTACCTTTTTATTTTACTGGTAATTATATTCTAGGAGGAGAAAAAGAAGGTTAGCCACATTTTTGCTTGGAAAAAATTCTGTACTGTCCTTTTGAACAGGCTGCTTTTGTTAGAGCTAAATTGAGCTAATTCATCAACCAGATTGTGGTGTAAAATTAATCCCTTCTAGAAATATGACTTAAAACTAATATAATTAATATTATTTTAGATAAAATATATTATAACAAATATTATTTCTTATAATCAACATTGCCTAGAGATTATAATCTAGAAGTTACAAATCAAAACTCATGACAATATTAAAAGCAATCTTTTATTCAACATTCCAAGAAAACTCTTTGCCAAGATTAACAAAAGGACTTAATTATAACTTCAAATTTATGGTGCTAAGATAGAAAATACATTTAGACTTAAATTAAATTTTAAAGTAATAGGTAAATATTTGCAAACTTCTTTCTTAAGTGTCCTTCTACAAAATAAAAGAGCCAGGTGGTGGATTGTTTTCTCAAACTAACCATGACATGACTACCATTCAAGTTTTCTTTAATTAAGCAATAATGAAATTATCCTTTCAAGTCATTGTTAAGTTAAGAACATAGGAATTGTAATTTTATCTCCCCACATCTAAAACCAGTTTTGTGAATTTAATTATAACACACTTCTGGTGAGTGACAGAACATGAATTGGAAACAGAAATATTTGAAAAACAAATGTGTTAACAGTTCATATTTTCATCTTTAACATGAATGCATATTTGTAAAGTATGTGAGTGTATAACTTTATATATTTAATTATCTAATGCAGTTAATCATGGTATTATTCAGCCTGAATTCATTTTCCCTGGTTTCTTGTTTTGTTTTTTCTTTCTTCTCTATTACTGACAGGAGCATCATGCAACAATTAACCTTAGGTAGAAAAATGTATTTGAATATGTGGAGGCTACAGAGAAAATAGAAAACAAAGGGACCTCAGGTAAATGAGGAGAGAGACCAGTAGAACAGTAGAAAGGGAGGTACGGAGGAGAAAAGGGAGGCTTGTTAAAGGAAACAGTTCAAATAATGCTATGTCCATATATGAAGATATCACTACTGATCTCACTAACATGCATGAGGAACAGGGGAGGAGAAAGTGTTTGGGATCCATACAGAATCACACCAAGTGCTGTGTGCATGGTTTTGTATCACGTTGAGCTTCACTATGATGTATAATTACAATGCGCCAAAAGTATATTAAAATTAGATTATTTGATTCAAAAAACAAAATATTTTCCTTTTGGTTCTATACTTATTTTTCAAAACCTATTACTTTAATGAGTGTTTAGTAATTATTATTCCATGATATTGATAATGAGTGTGAAGTCTGTAGAGATAGAACTCTCCATCATAGAAAAACATCAAATCTATTTTAGAGGTAGACAAATAAAAAATGATTATTGAATTTTAATATTTTGGCAAAATATCATTAAACAGCATGTTGCTAGGGAAACAGAGAATGAAATGAAGAAATCAGCATGTCTTCCGAAAGGCTAGCTAGCAAAAAGATACCAACAGAGGGAAATACTCCTAGCCAAGCTAATAATCCATGGAATGGTGGGAGTATGCCATTTATAATTTGACTGTGAGGTGGAGATTTTCACAGATGTTACTCTAAATGTCAATATTCCACCATGTCACAGTGAATAAAAGGAAGCTCTTAGAACCAACAGCTGTGTCACCATTGAAGCTCATCTAGGTAAATAGTATATTGCGGATTCATGAGAGCATTAAAACAGATTCATGGATCCCACCATTTGCTCAACTCCATGAACAGAGGCATATTACAAGTCTAGGATATGATGTTAAGAAAACAAGCCCCCATAAATCCTGAGCCAACCAAATCTTTGGGACATGTTCAATATTGTTGCAGACAAATAAACTCAGTATAAAAATGGATGGTAAAGAGTTGCTGAGTAACCACTTTATGCAAAACTGAGAACAACCAAAATCAGAATAGAAAAATGAAATTCTATAAGGACATGTTAAAGCATAATTCTAAGCAACAAGGCATAACCAATGGCTGCTGGGAAACCATAGCAACAGGCAGACCAAGCTGGCATGTTAGTAATCTGAGATGGAATGGTTCTTGTAAAGGGAGGGAGCTGAGGTGTAGGAGAATCTAGCCTAGAAACATAAAACAAGCATACTTCTTCACAGGAAGGAATGCAGCCTTATCAGTTATAATATCCCATTAGATACCAGCAACAATAGTACTACTCTTAAACAAAAATCATGCTGGAGCCTTCTAAAACTTCAGAACCCATGTCTCAGGATGGCCTTATAATAAATTAATTTGTGTAATTAAGAGATTTAGCCCCTCTGTAAGACATTTGAGGAAAATATTACATATATAAAAAAGCAATAATAAAGCATAGTAGAACAAAGCTCTAATATATACTAATTTCAATGCCAAACCATTTTATTTGCTGATCTAAATTTAGCATTGATAATGTACAGAAATGCCAAGTGATAGCTTTGTCAGATGTCTACAACATGGAGATGCAAATGGGAATGTATTCTGAGGGATGGAGATTTGGTCATTGTGTGAACACCACAGAATATACTTATACAAACCTACATGGTATGTCAATCACTCAAGTAGGCCTCATGCTGCCATTAAGAGAAATGCCAAGATGGGAGTGCTGGTGCATGCATGCAATCTCAATCTCAGTACTTGGGAGGCTGAGGCAGGAGGATTGTAGGTTTAAGAGCAGCCTGGGCAACTTAGCAAGGCCCTCCACAACTTAGTGAGATTCTGTTTTTTTTTTTTAAGATAGAGCTGGAGGTGTAGCTCAGAGGTAGAATGCTCCTGGTTTCACTCTCCAGTACCACACACACACACACACACACACACACACATGCACAGAGAAATGCTAACCTGAGTCATATGGGGCTGCTACCAGTGTAACACAGCACACTATAAACTTTTATTTTTAATGTGGAAGAAGTATAGTCTTAAATAATGCTAAAAAGTACAGTAACTATATAAGTCAGTAACATAGTCATTTACTATCATTATCAAGTATTATGTATTGCGGAATTCTATAATTCTATTCTATATACTATACCTAATTGTATGTACTATACTTTCATTTGACTGACAGCACAGTAGGTTTATTTATACCAACATCACAAACACTGGAGCAATGAGCTATAACATTAGGGCAATCTCACCATAGCTAGGTAATAGGAATTTTTTAACTTCATTATAATCTCATGGGACCACCATAGTATATGCAGTCCATCATTGAACAAAACATCATTACATGGTACCTGACTGTGTTTAAATAAGTCCTACTTGTCAAAAATGGAACATATCATTTCTTCAATATCAATCCTGTGAACATGAATCTTATATAAATATATAAAAATGGAAGCACCAGGATTCATTTTATATTTCTACAAAGGAAAATGCTTTCTTCTTTTCCATGTTTGCTGCAAGGTATTTAATCTACTGAACAATGTAAAAAGAACTACTGACCACTAATGAGATACAAGGTATTCCCTATATTTCTTCCTATTATTACTGTCTTGAATATTTATAAAGCTGGACTACACATTTTCCTGCATGAATTAGCTATAAATCATAAGTCATATTTTAGCCAAGTAAATACATCTTTAAGGAAAGACCTTTAAAGGAAAGAAAAATGGGATTTTAAAGCCAAATTATAAGTACAACTCCCAAGGCAGTATTTTACCTGAGACACTTTTCTGTGCTACCAGTGAAGATAGAAAATTACACTGAAGATGAGTATTTTTGTGAATTAAAATTGAAAATAATTAGGTCTATAATTGTTTCCAAGTGGGAAAAAGATATTTTATAAAATCTAAATATTCTATGTAGTCAGCATCAGATTAGTTTAAGAAAATCAGTACTCGCAGGGTGTGATGCACATACCTTAATCCAGTACTTGAGAGGCTTAGACAAAGGATCACAGGTTCAAAGCCAGCCTCAGCAATGTAACAAAACTCTGTTCCAAAATAAAATAGGGTTGGGGTGTAGCTCAGAGGTAGAATGCCCTGTTTCAATCCCAGTTAAAAAAAAAAAAGGAAAGTTGAGAGAGAGAGAGAGAGAGAGAGAGAAAGAGAGAGAGAGAGAAAGAGAGAAAGAGAGAGAGAGAAGGAAAGAATCAGTACTATTAAAGGGATTCATAATAACTGATACTAACAATTATAAATGGAGGTCTGAACTTGACAATATGAGATTATTATAATTTTTTCCATTGAATCTTATAAAATATAACAAAAGGAACAAAAATAGATGAAGAACACTTTTTCTTTAATGAAGTAGAAAATGATCAAAGCCTTATGGTATGCACAATATAAAAATCTGTGAAACACTCTAAACATTAAACAAAATGCAGAGACATCAAAAGTTTACATGTATCTCTTTTGGTATGGGGAGGTAAGGGAGCATTAAGAGGTCACTATATAGCAGGTATTGAAAAGGTATATATCAGGTATTGAAAAGACATGTCTAATGATTTTCTCAAATATAGAAATGAGTGGTTAAGTATTGCCTCCATCTGGCACATTATAAATGTGGAGGAAATTAGAAGGAGAGATGATAATTATCATCAGGTATTACTGTTAAAGTTATACTTTTAGCAAAGGAGATATCCCAAATGACAACAAAAGAGGGAAGAAGAACAGTAATCATGCCCAGAAGATCCCATGAACCAAGAGGCTTTCTTACAAGTCACCTCAACAGCTAAGTGTGAAAAGCCGAGGGAGGCTAGGTCATGGAGGATGATGGACTTGGAGATTCAGTATTCCAGGCAATGATCCTGAATTAACGCTGTGGTTATCACCAAATGTCCTCCCTCCACACCATCCCCATTCTGTTATTTAGCACATGGTGAACTTGGGTTTAATGCATGACATCCCTGTATGGATAAGAACAAAATTAAAGGAATGGAGAATAGGAAAATAGTAAAATGAAGGAGAAGAGTATAGTAAATCTTAAGAGAAAGAGGAAATGACTTAGCTAAAAGTTCTTCTTGGTCTTTATATTGTACCACACAACATGTTTTGCATAAGGAATGAATCCAACAACTAGCAACAACACAAACAATTAAGAAAGAAAAAAGAGAATATCAGATTCAGCTACCAGGAAAAGAATTGTAGTTAAGGAAAGTCAAGAGCCAATGGTGGCTTTGACTAATAGATTAATGGTGGTTAGAGTAAGAAGTATTTAGATTCATGATGGATATCAGGCAGATTTTTAATAGAGAGAGCAAGGTTAATCCTGTCAATCACTCATGACATCCATTTCACCAGTTCTCCTCAAGTTATAACGGGGTTCTAACTTATGTATTTACCTCTTCACTGACAAGTCCATCTGTCTTCCTTAAATCCTTCTGCATCCTCACTTTTAAGACTGATACTAATGAGTCTTAATCAATCATGTCAATACCATACTCCTTGCTAGATACAATATTCTAATCGTTATTTATTTTTCCTGGTTAATACTATTGGTTTAGAGGTGGTCACATGACAAAATTTGTACCAATTATACTAACGCCAGATACTTTGTCCAGATGAATTAAAAGGTTTATTTTCTACAAGGTATAGAATGTCTTGGATATTTTGACTAGACAGATAAATAAATTAAATTTAAACATCTAGGTTAAATATATTATAATAAATCAATTGCTTATATATAACTATTAAACTAAAAATCTCAGAGGACTTATTTTCAAAATAAACTTTATCTACCTTTTGTTAATTAAATTAATTTAACTGATACAAAATGACATAAAAATCAAATATATTAATAGGTGCATATGTTTAGATGCATATATACATTGTGCAATATTCAAATCAGATTAAACATATCTATTTAAACATTTGTCATTTTCCTATGAAGACAACATTCAAAAGACTCTTCTAAGCCGGGCGTGGTGGCGCATGCTTGTAATCCCAGCATTTGGGAGGCTGAGACTGGAGGATCCAGGTTCGCGGCCAGCCTCAGCTACCTAGTGAGGCACTCCGCAACTTAGTGAGACCCGGTTTCAAAATAAAGAATAAAAAAATAGGGCTGGGGGTATAGCTCGGAAGTAGAATCCCCAGTACTGCAAAAAAAAAAAAAAAAAAAAGACTCTTCTAGCTTTTTGAGATATGCAGTACATAACTGTTATCATCATACTACCATACAATCAGTCACACACCAGAACTGCTTCTGTCTCCTATCTAACTGTAACCTATCTAACTCCCTTCCCTCACTCTCTTCAGCCTCTTATTTTATTTCTCAGTGTCATTTTACTTGAAGAGTATGGCTTTACTAGTGAATGTTAGGCAATAGAAAAATCTATGCAGATGCTCCTCAACTCATGTAGGGGTTATATCTTGATAAATCCATCATAAATTACAAATATTAAGTCAAAGATACATTAAATAATCCAATAAACCCATCATAAAGTAAAAAAAAAATCATATGTCAGTCCATTGTAAACACATAGCTATTTAAGACTCACCATAAGCTCAAAGAAATAACTGAAAATGTACAAGCCTTATGATAATGGAAACCCTGAGCTTGATGGAATGATAAATCTACTCTTTCTTCTCATTCTCTGGCTGCCTGGTCACTTGATAAGGGAGAGAAGGATGTGACCCTATTTAACTCTCTCTAAGCTGATAACTATGGTTTCAAACCAGGTCCAAACAGAAACAAGGGGTTAAGTGGGGAAGATTGTTCTTAAAGAGATTGGTAAGTTCCTGAGATTAATTTGTGTTCTCTTGGTCTTATGTATATTTAAGGATGACTTTTCCCCCCTCCTGTACACTTTCAGAAGTTCTTCAGGGACCCTCCCCCCACATGATATTTGACTGCACTAAATAAATCATGAGATATGTGTTTTCCTAGTATCCTTCTTTTTGATAATTTCACTCCATCTCTTCTGAGGTTCCCATCCCCCTCAAACAGTCTTCTTAGAATATTTAAACTGGCCTCAGCTTGTCTTTTTTCTGATGCATAGTTCTTCTGATCCATGGAAAATTCTCAGGTGTCAGAAGTCAGGCCAATTCCAATGTAGCAATACCTTTCCTCACTCCCTTACTCAAGTGGTCAAACAAATCATCTTATCCGTAAAATCAGTCCCTGGATGGGAATTACATACCAGTCCACTTAGCTCCACAAACTTCACCAAACACTTATTAAACTGCTAAACAGAACTAATGAAAGGCACCACTTCTCAGATTCAGAAAGCCCAACAAATAAAATCTGTAGAAATAAAAATATTAAGAATTTCACCACATTGACTCTTTCATATATCTGACCCATTGCCTCAATATCCTATATTCTGCATAATTTCTCCAGGCATAAAATCCAAATAATTAAATTACTTTATTTATTTATGCAGTACTGGGGATTGAACCTAAGGAATTCTACCTCTGAGATACACCCTCAATCCTATTTTTTATTTATGATTTTGAAACAGGGTCACACTAAGTTGCAGAGGGCCTCCTTATGTAGCTGAGGCTGGCTGCAAACCCAGATCCTCTGGTCTCAGCCTCCCAAGTATTGGGATTACAAGTGTGTGCTACCACGCCCAGTTTTTAAATTACTTTCAATGAACTTTAATGAAAGCAGAATAACATAGGTATGAAGGGAGAGTACTTCTCTGAACCCAATGCCTAAATTAAAACTAAATCTTATCATTAATCTTGAGCTTGGATCAAATTTTTAGCTCTTCTGTTTCTACCCTTTCTTGTTGTTTCTGATGTCATAAATGATTTCCTTTCATCCATCCTTCTTTCCTTCTCTTTCTCTTTTTCTTCTCTTTCTTTCCTTCTTTCTTCCTTTTTGCATAGAGATAGATAATAGAGTTGGAGTTTTATATGTAAATAAGTTAGTGGGGAATACTTACAGATAAGTAATATTATTAGTGTTATATGGAAAAATATTCATTCATAGGCAGTGTGCTGGCTGCAATGGTTGTGATGGACTTCATTGGAAGACAGTCTATGCCTAGGAATATTTGAACACCCAAGCAAGAGGCATTAGGCACTTGTAGATTAGAAAAGATAGGATTGAATATGGGATGAGGAATTCAAAGAAAAATATAAAATTATAATACTATAAATGTAATTGCATTGTAAGGAAACAAATTTTAAGATTTGAGATAGAGTAACTTACAAAAAAAAATGTGCATACTATTTGAGCATATATAATATAAAGTTTTTAGAAGCCACTCAGGTCAGAGAGTCCAGAATTTCATTATTTATGTATTGCTGTAGTTCAGGATCAGATAAAATACACTAAAGATTAAAAGCTAACACTGGCAAGGAAGAGAGTTGGGGGAGAGAGATATGGACGAAGGGTACCCTTGTATGCTGAGACATTAATGAAACTTAAACTTCTCACCTCTCCCTTGCTTGGGCACTATGGGAGGTCCTTAAAACATGTTCACATGGTCATGTGTTTGAAGAATTTGTGCAACTAAGATTTTTTATTTGTTCCTTAAGAGATCCCTTATATATGTATGGCTCTGACTTCATTCCTTCAATAGTTAAATCTAGGGTATTAAAGTCGCCTATTATTATGCCAGGCTGTACAAACATATATCTTCTTATCTTAGTTTGCATTTTTTTGAAAGCAAAGTCTGAGACGAAGACTAATGAAGGTCATTTACTTGCAAAAAGACTCCAGGGAAGAAGAGAGAGGAATCAGGGAAAACTAGGCAGGGAAGAAGGAAAAGTTGACATAAAGATTCCTTTTCAAATTATCTCTCATTAACTGTGGGGCCAAGTAACACCAGGAATTGTAAGAAGTATAAAAATGATCTTTCAGAATTGTCCACTTATAGCCATGGCTCACAATATTTTACTAGCTACCCTATCACATTGGTGGAACATTGCCTTCAGAGGCTAATTCTTGCCAAATCTCTGAGCTGCTTGCTGTGTGAACTACTCATCTCAGAGAATCCTCTGCAGCAGAATGCTGAGGACATCCCACACTTGAAGTGGGACACTGACAGGCAAGGTGAGTCTCAGGTCGCTCTAAACTTTCTATCAGTATACATGATTGAGGCAGATGGACAGAGGACCTAAGACATGTTTACAAGAGACACCTGCTTCAGTCCTGTAGTTTCAAGCATTAGTTTTGAATATATATATATATTCAAATATATATATTCAAATATATAATAATATATAATATAATAATATATAATATATATAATATATAATATATATAATAATATATATTCAAGGACAGCCTTAGCAATTTAGCAAGACCCTGTTTCAAATAAAAAATAAAAAGGACAATAATAAGAAAATGAGAACAACTAAAAACAATTGATATTAATGAAGCAAAGAGGAAAGAATATCAGAATGAGTCTGATCAAATCTTAAATTTTACAAGGTGCTCAGGAATGGCATGCTTAAAAAATTCTATTGAATTAGACCAATGAGAGAAGATGATTGACTTAATAAAGAGAATTTCATTGAAGTTGGGGGTCAGAGAGTCAAATTAAAAGCCATAAATGCTTTCTCTTTCTGCCTTTGTGAGTTAATCTTTTGCTTGAAACCCCTTCTTTACCTTTGTGTATCTGTGAGAATTAAATGAGTTAAAATAAGTAAAGTCCTTAGAACTATCTCTTTTGGGCACATCATAGGCACTATGGAATTACTGTTTATTATTATAATTATTAAGAAGATTGTAAAGACATGCAATGGGAGTCAGGTAGAGGTCAACTTAAAGGTTATTAGCAGGTTCTCCTCAAGTCAGATGGTCTCGTAGAGATAACAGAATGTTGAGAGCTTAAGATCAAAGGATAAATGGTGATGGTGAGGAAATCCAGGTTCTAGGGATTGGAGAAGTCAGGAAAGTCAGGACAAGATTCAAGAATTCAAAAAATGGTATTCTCCAGTTCCATCCATTTTCCTGCAAATGAAATAATTTTTTTGTAGAATAGTGGAAAGAGATAGAGGGAGCCAGGTGAGAAGGGTCAGGGAAGAACTAGTGAAATAAATATGTGGAATTATGCTGTGGCCACATATGAAGATATCACTACCAACCTCACTGTTAAGTATGGGGAGAGGGTAGTGGGATGGGACCTGAAGGGAATGTTTGTATGACTTTGAACCTCACTAAGATGTATAATTACGATGCTATAATACAAGTATCAAAAAGAGGAAATTCAAACAATAGGAACAATAATGGCTGCCTATAGCTGATCAAAGGAGAGATAGGTAATAAGTTAAGATGCAGAATCATAGAGATTGTTTTCTCAGAATTTTAGAATTTGAGATATAAATAGAACCATTTAACAACCATAGGTATAAGTATAGCTACACCTGAAATAACTAAGGTGGAGTAAACTTTTCAAAATCAATATAATGACAACAGAAAATCATATTATTCAGCTTACAGAGCCTCATACTTCTCAAAATAATGCACATACATATACATACACACTGAGGAACATACAAAATACACCAAGTATTTCAGGATATTTACTATCCTAAATTAGCACAAATCTAAAGTTTTGAAAGACAATAAAATAGAGTTCTATCTTATTACTTATTAACAATTACATTAATATGTGTTCCTTCAATCTTTTAATTAATATAATCTGACTGTAACTCAGATTTTATTTCCTTATGAAAAGCATTTTAATGAAATATTTTTCATATTCTCTTATAAAATAAATACAAAGAATCTCAACTTTCGTGACTAATGATTTCTAACCAACACATTTAAAAAAAATAGCTTGTTAGTTTTCTCCTCATTCTATTTATATGTATTGATGAATTTTTATAGTTTTTAATTCTTCAAAAAGATCACTCTCAGGTTTCTCTTTCATATACACATATTTGCTTTGTACTTGCAAAAAATGAATTCTTATCTGTCTCAACTTATTCCCATTTCCATCTTTATTATTTCCAGACTGTCAACATCTGCTTAAGAAATATATGCTACATTTTTCCCCATCAGAAGGCAAATATCAAAATATTGAAGATGTCTGTAATTTTACTACACAGAATATTTTTTTCAGACTATAAGCATCGGTCACTTACTTTTTTCATTAGCAAAGAACATTACGCTCAAAGATACATTCACCTCGATGCCTTCCAGTTTTCTCAAAAGATTATTTCAAAGTGTAATTGCTTTATCCGAAAGAGTGAACACTCATGTGTTACCATGGTATTGACAGTTGCAAATCAATATGAATATGCTCTTACTACCCAAGCAGGGATAAAGAGGAAAAGAATGTTATGCTCTCACGTGGGTAACAATTCTGAGATGAATCTTTGCTGTGGAAGATTAATTTCATTTGATGAGCAGTCTTCTTTGAATTAATATATGAATCAACTAGTTACTATCTTCTAATGTGGGATACTTTATGGAAACATCTCTTCCATGAACTTTGAGCATAAATTACAAAAATGAAAATCAGAAAGATAGCCATTTTATATCACTACCAAAAGGAAATGAATATTTCTTATCATTTAGGGAAAAGTGAAATTAAATGTCTTAAAGTCCTTTTTTTTTTTTTTGGAAATTTGTTGAATTTACTCTATTTGCCTTATCAAATGAGTACCAAGATAGGAAACTGTATTGATAACAAAATACTTTGCAGTTTAGAAATTCTACGAGATATTTGTTACTTATTGCCTTGTATGAAGGGAATTCAACATTTGATTTCTAATAGGGTGTAATTTAAATTCAGTGAGATTACAATTGGTTAAAGGGCTCTTCTCTAATTAAATACAAACAAATGTATCTTAATTTATGTCCCAACAGAAGTAATTCCTTTATACTCAAAGCCAAGTTCAATGCTTCCAAAGGATTTAAGTAACTGAGAAAGGTGCTTAATTAAAAACAGCTTGTTATTCCAATTAACTTTCTGCTAAACATGAATGATGCTTCATTTCCAATGTTCTGAGCTATAATGGTGACATTTACTTCATTCATTTGTTGGTCAGCCACTAAATAAAGAATAACCACCATACGCATAGAACTGCTTGAAACTTTGGAGTTAATAAAAACTTTCTAGTAATCAAAGAACATAAAATCAAATAGTGAATTAAAAGAATATATTCAATTATCTGCAATAAATAAACTACATCAATGTTAACCTTATATTTAAAAATTTAAATATCTTAATTTTATGTCTATCTTCTCTCCATAATCATCACTATGACACCCTTTAATACACTTTTAATTTTGTAATTTTATTTGACCTGTTTCCTGACATCATACTCATAGTTATTTTGGGGTGGTGGGGATGACAATGATGGTGATGATGATGATGACACCAGCTAATGGTTATTATGTGTCAGTTGCTGATCTAAGTAGTTGATGGCTATGAATTGGATAAACCCTCACAACAATTCTGTGAAGTAGATGCTATTGTCCACAGTTTAATTATAGGAAACCTGAAAGACACAGGTTAAGTAATCTTTCCAAATTCATATATCTAGTATAGGTAGAGCCAGGAAGCAAATATTGTATTGCCATCTGGTTCTAGAAGTTACATGGTCAACCACTACACAGTACAGACTCTTAAATCATTAATAATGCCGTGAAATATCACAAAATATACTACCAGAGAACCCATACAGAAGTATTACTTTGTAGTAGGATATGACAAAGTTGTCCTGTAAAGGGCTAATGAATATTTTAGGCTTTAGAGAATATATATCTCTGTTGCAAATATCCCACTCTACTGTAGTAATACAAAGTAGACACAAACACTATTTAAGTGAATGAGTAAGGCTATATTACAATAAAATAGATTTTATTTACCAAAACAGGCAATAAGTTTGATTTGGTTCATGAGCTGTATGTAGTTTTAGAATAAACAAAGTATCAAATCAAGAATTAAAAATGTCACTGTTTTGATTTTGATTAATTTTTTTATTTATTCAAATTTCAAGTGCTATTAATATATTTTCTTCAATGAGGTTATCAATAAGACTTTAAAATAGTGATACATTAATTAAGGTAAATATGCCAAAGTTATATAAAATTATATAAAATATTTTCTACATTCTTATAACTTTGTTGGTTGTAACTCTTCCTAGTAACTTCTGAGGTCTTAGTTAATTACTTCTTCCCAACCTGTGGTGTGATCTGAGTGAAGTCAAGGGTTATTCTCAAATTGGAATTTTTTTCTTAAAATCGATTTTATGAAACATAATTTAAATATAATGTAATATGCTTATATGATGCAGATATTTTGATGAGCTTTGACAAGTTAGACAAGAATATAAGTAGTATCAGAGTCAAGATGTAGACATTTCCTTCACTCTATGCAGTTATTTTTGCTCCAAATCACTACCCCACCTCCAGTACTGGGCAATTATTGACCGAGTTTTTTTTTTCACTACACATCAGATATTTAGCTCCCATAATTTCATGTATATGGGCACATACAGTATAATTTTTTCTGTTTTACTTTTATCCTGCATAATTTTAAAGTTTATTTTGTTGCAACTACCAATATTTATTACTTCATTTGTGTAATGCTTTGTTAAATAAATATAACAAGTTTTATTTAACAATTAATTTGAATTTAACAATTAACTAATTAAATAAATAATTTGTTTAACAATTAAATTAGATTATCCCCAGTTTTGAATTTTTGTAAATAAAACTGATATGAATATTCATAGATAAATCTCTTCATAGATAAATCTTTATTTCCCTAAATAAAGACTATATTTAATGTATAATTTTACTTTAAAAAAGTGGCCAAACTTTTCTTAATATGTAAAAATTTCTATCACTTATATATGAGTTCAAATTACACTACTTCCTCACCAACACTTGATATTACTAATCTTTTTATTTTTAACCATCTTAATGTGTGGGGGTGATATCTTACTGTGGCTTCAATTTATATCAATTTTATTATTAATAAATCTTTCTTTGAGGGTACTGGGAATTGAACCCAGTGCATTCTACCTCTGAGCTATATCCCCCCCCCCTATTTTGAAATAGAGTCTCATTAAGTTGTAGAGGGCCTCACTAAGTATCTGAGGCTGGCCACAAAGAACCTGCAATCCTCTTGTCTCAGCCTCCCAAGTACTGGGATTACAAGTGTGAGCCACCAGGCCTGGCTTATTAATAAATCTTGAGTATCATTTCATGTACTTACTTGCTACTCACAAATCTGACTGCCTGTTTAAATGATTGTCCATTTTTAAAATTAGGTTTCTTTTTCTTATTATTGAGATTTTATAGATCATTTTATGTTCTAGGCCAATTCCATATGTGTTCATTTGTGTAGATTCAAATTTCTGTCTCATATCATATGTCTTCTTTTAATGTTAGTGTACTCATAATTAGTTCCTTGGTTTTTTGTATTGTTTTATAGATCTTTATTTTTGAAAGACATCTACCCTGTGTGTATGATTTTGGGTTGAAATTTGTGCTACCCTGAGGATCCCAAGATGGTGACTGAGAGAAACACCTCATCTCAAGCATTGTAAAACTTGAATGAAAACTGCCGTAAAACCAGCTTCTTAACAGAAGAAAAAAGCAGTGAAAAAGTGAACAAACTAATGAAAATTGAAACGCAACTGAACAAAACCCAGAAAGCAGACCAGGGAGAGCTAAGAAGCCCATGCACATGTGCGTGGAGGACACCACTGAACCACCTGCTTGGAGTGGGAATTCCTAACACTTACACATCTAAAGACTTTCTGCATACTCAGCGACAAGAAGTGGAGTAAGTGACTACAAAACTCCACACCCTAATCACGTGGCATATCCCCACACAATCAACAGTGACCAGAATGCCGGAGACAACCTGTGGTGGGGACAACTCAGCTCACCTCTCCCTCCAGACCCAGAGCAAGACTCAATGTAAGTTATTTGTGCGGCCAGAGGGGCCCTTGTGGCAAACAGTAGACTCTGTTGTCCATTCCTCTAGTGGTTGGATATGAGCAGAAGTGCAGGAAGGACCCAGAGCACACAAGACTTAGAGGAGTTACAGGCCCCATGGGAAATGCCCCAAATTTAGACTGCACATCTGCCACCTGCAAAGGCCAAGAGAGAGACACAGACACAGGGCCTGTGTAAAGTGTGGAGCCTCAGGTTTAAACTGGGTCCAGATCCAGTGATGCTTGCTGCTTACATATACAAAGAGTGGCACAGGGACAAGCCCTGTGGAGAGCTCAGAGACACAAACTTGTAGTGGAAGAGGCACCAACCACTGCAGGTGACCCATAAGGAGATCCACAAAAGGACATCACCATTATAAGGTATTGAGCAAATAAGAATGCCTGAAACCTGCTCAAAAATCAACTATAGCGAATAGACATTTAAAAGCTGAAAATATCCACGCAGATCCAAGAGGACTGCAGAGGCCAAGTCTGCTCTGTACTTATATACAAGCAGGGTTTTTGTTGTTGATGTTATTGTTGTTGTTTTCTTTCTGTTTTTTATTTTGTATTGTTTTATGTTTGTTTGTTTATTTGGATGGTTGGTTGCTTATTTGCTCATTTATCTGCTCGCTCTCTCATCCCTTTTACAAGCTTCTGCCCCTCTCTCCTATCTATATTCTTCTCTTCAACACTTTTTTTCCTCTTTCCTTTTTCTTTTTACTCTGAATCATATCAAGACCATTTCATACCACTACACCTAAATACTCTACATTGACTAACAGAATCCCCCCACACATCCATTATCTCTAATCTCTGCCACATATCATCTTAGCACACTCAAATTCTTATTCCACTGGAACATACCTTCTAATTTACCCTATTCTTGCATTCATCACTGCGGCTTCTCCCCCTTACCCAACCTTCACCACTGGACACAGCAAATCTTGCCCTTGAATATACCAGTGGACACCTCTAAATATCTACTACAGAGATTGGACCAGAGAGGTGAACCACCAGAAAGGACTGCCAGACACCAAGGATAAACTCACCTCAGCCTGATAGAAGGAATAGCTCAACATGTTCCATATCAAGGCTTAAAAATGCAGAGGCCACAAATTTTCTACTCATGTCTCTGAGACGAATCCCCAAACAGAAGCAACAAATGGACCCTAGAAGTTAACACCTGAAACCCACCAATGGCACCATTACAGTGGGCAGAAGGAGCCCTAGAGTAATTACAACTCAGTACAAGATACTATTCACAGAAAGAAAATAAATACAAGAAACCTATAAATTGAGAGAAAGCTAGCAAAAGAAGCAAAGATAAATAATAAAACAGAAATCATGGAAAGGAAAAAATAGCAAAAAAACTCAAAACAAAACAATGAACTACCACAATCTTACAATAACAGAACTTACCAACATAGAATGGCAGAGATTACCAGAACAATTTAGACCTTTAATAGTAGAAATTGCCACAGCTCCTTAAGAGCTGGATCTTGAGCAAGGCTGGAGTCCTGCAAGGCAGACTATTCCAAAAGAAGGAATGTGTGGCATATCCCACTTTGCATTATGTTATATTCTAGAAATTTTGGGTGCTTTGGGTTTTTCTTTCACATTAATTATAAAGGAAAATTTCTTAGAAACAGATAGTGGATGGACGGATTATGATTCCTCAATGTTAGCTGAAAAAACAGTGCCTCAAGACAATCCATAAGAAATTCATTAATCACATACTAACATTAGTCAGGAAATGGGCTTTGCAAGCTTAGTTACTAAACAGTCTTATGTTTCCTCTCAGCACAAAGGTATAGAAACAAAATAAATAAGCCAAAGAGACTTAGGTCCACTGTTTTATCTATGAGTAAAGAAGGCTTTAAGACAGATAGTTTGTCCACTTCCCCCTTATCTCCCTGGAACTTCACCGGACACATTAACTCTCTAGCTGCCTGAGAAAAAGATAAGAACACTGCTTAAAGGAGCTAATTGTTTAAGATTTAAACGATTGGATTTAGGCCCTTTGTCATTAACCTTTAACACTGCTTTGTACTAAAAGAATTTTTATATACATATTGTATTTTGTAACCTTTACTGTTTTCTTAACCCCATTAAATGTCATAGGGAATGGCTTTTCTAGTTAAAGATGTACCTACTCAACGTTAAAGATGTACCTACTCAACTCAAGACTGCAAAAATTCCTGTTCTATATGCCTCACTGCAAAAAAAAAGATAGTATAAAAAACAACTACTAACAAGCAATAAACAGATACGCTTCTACACTGCATGCGGTGTGAACATATTCTCTCGACCTCATCTCAATCCACACCTATCAAAGGACCCCCGACCCCACTGCCTGGAGGGCTGGATCCTGGCAAGAAATGATATAAGTTATCTGAAAAGAATGCAGAGACAGCTGTAAAGAAATAAAGGAACAAAGAAACAAAGAATTTGACACCCTGAACAGGGATCAAAGAGAAGCCTTGAAGGAAATAAAGGATGGAAAAGATGAAATAATTTAAGTGAAGGAATAAATACAAACTATAAGCAGTAGATTAGACACATAGAAAATAGAATGCCACTCATAACTATTTCAAAAATGAATGCATAGTACATCATTTAGAAAAAAATTGGACAGCATGAATTGACATCAACAAGATCTGGGCCAATTATAAAACAGTTAACTTAAGAATAATAGGCATAGAAGAGGGATTAGAAGTTGAAACTAATGGAATCAACCATATTTTCAAATAAGTAATGTCAGAGAATTTTCCAAAAATAGAAAGAGAAGTCAACACACAGGTACAGGAAACATATAGAACTCTCTCTAGACAAGATCAAAGAAAAGGTTCACAACATCACATAATAATCAAATTGACTAATATAGAGGCCAAGGAGAGAATCTTAAAGGCAACAAAAGTAAAAGGCCAGTGACATTTAGATGCAAACCAATTAAAATTACTCCAGACCTCCCAAACCAAGTCATGAAAGCCAGGAGTGTCTGGAGCAATATATTCCAAACTCTACAAGAAAATAACTTGCAGCCAAGATTTTCTTACCCAGCAAAACTGTCTCTCAAAATTGAGGGGGAAATGAAAACCTTCCATGACAAACAGAAGCTGAAAGAATTTATGTCTTCCAAACCAGCACTACAGAAAATACTCAAAGAGATTAACTACAAAGAAGAACTAACCAATAAATGACGGAACTAGAGAAATAATAATTTCCAGGAAGCAAACAACTAAGCAGAAAAGAACAAATACTATCTCAAACATAAGTTAAAATTCAAAATGTTAGGAATTAAAAATCATCTCTCAATAATCACACTGAATATAAATTGCCTTAACTCCCCAATAAAAAGACACAAGGTGGCAAAATGGACTAAAACTCCAAATCCATCTATATGCTGCCTGCAAGTAACACACTGTACAAGCAAAGATTCCCACAAACTAAAGGTGAAAGACTGGAGCAAGTTAATCCATGCCAATGAAACTTGAAGACAAGCAGGAGTAGCAACTATGGTATCAGATAAAGTAGACTTCAAGTCTAAGCTTATCAGAAGGGACAAAGCAGGTTTTTTTTGTTTTTTGTTTTTTTTTTTACTAGTAAAAGGAAGAATTCAGCACGAGGAAATAACAATAGTCAATATTTATGCCTCAAACACAGGTGCAGCCACTTTCATAAAACAAAGTCTGCATGATATAAAGTCACAGATAGATCCCAATAAAAATACTAGGAAACTTTAGTACACCTCTCATATCACTAGACCAATCTTCAAGACAAAAGGTCAGTAAAGATGCTTCAGACCTAAAGAATATCATAAACTGAATGGACCTATTACTCTATACAGAATATTTCATCCAACTACAGATGAATTCACATTTTTCTCAGCTGCTATGGAAACTTCTTCAAAATAGACCACATTCTGGGCCACAAAGCAAGCACTGGCAAATTAAAAAAA
>PVLC010025391.1:0-23690 GCA_004027655.1 Graphiurus murinus | reverse complement strand
GCAATGATTAAACAGTAATAGCACGAGGGAGTTAAGGTGGACAAGATACCGGAGATTAATACACTGGTTGTTATGGTGCATATCCTTCATGGAAGTGGATGGAGTTATTTTTGGATTAAGTTAAATCAGGAAGTTATATATATTATCAAAATATGATCAGGATAAAAATCTCTGTTATCATAAGCAATTGATAAAAGCCTCTCCTAGAATAGATTTGTGTCATGCTATCCAATATGGTAGCCACTAGCTACATGTGGTTTCTGAGGGCACGAAATGTGGCTAGCCCAGGTTTAGATGTGCAACAAGGGTAAATATACATCAGATTTAGAGACTTGGTATGATGAAAAGTTTTTTTAAAAGTGTAAAGGATTTCATTAAAAAATTTTGTTATTGGTTACATGCTGAAATAATGTTTGCTATCCTATATAGTTATATAAAATATATCATTAAAGCTAATTTTTCCCTTCTTGACTCTTTTTAATGTGGTTACTAGAAAATCTGAGATGCATGTGTGGTTCAAATTCACCTTTCTTTCTTTCTTTCTTTCTTTCTTTCTTTCTTTCTTTCTTTCTTTCTTTCTTTCTTTGCAGTACTGGGGAATGAACTCAGGGGCATTCTACCTCTGAGCTACATCCCCAGCCTTATTTTTTATTCTTTATTTTGAAACAGGGTCTCACTAAGTTACTGAGGCTGGCTGAGAACTGTGATCCTCCTGTCTCCGCCTCTCAAGTACTGGGATTACATGTGTGCCACCACAGCTGGCTTTTCTCATTGTGTCTCTATAGTACAGTACTGGATTTCCAGAGTTTCTACTAGGAGCAAACAAAAAGAGAAATCCTTTCCAGGATTTCTGTTCATATGCTCAGTCTACACAATACTGGAAAGTACTTTAGGGAGAAAACTGTCTTAAGATTGTTGTTGATAAAATCTAGATACTTCAAGTGAACTTTAAGCAACTGTAGATGAAACCAGAAAAAAAACAAGCCAATTTAAGTAGCCCAGGGTAACAGAAACAATCACTTGCTGAAGAACTAGGGCCTGGGGAATCTAGAGCAGACCAGCCAGGGACTTTGTTATTACCACATTTGCCTAAGGATATTTTTGGTTTTTAGGGAGGAAGAACTGAAAATTCTTAGGAGAAATCTATATCTGTATATTATATAAACATCACATACTATTGGTTGCAATCAGTATTATTATTAATTAATTAATTTATTTATTTATTTATTATGCGTGCATTGTAAGCATACATCTATTAAACTGCAGTTAATTTCTTACAGAACAAAGATTTGGTGATACTCAGTGAATCCTTCTGTGATTCCATTAGGGTCCATTCTGAGGAGCTTCCTTCAGGTATTTTGATGGTTCTCCATCTTAACCAAGTCCTATGTCAGGCAAATTGCTAGTGATGAGTGCCAGAGAACAAGCAAGCTGTCCCTCTTACAGGATGTGGCTTCAACCAAACCCATCTTAACAGGTGATACTGCATATCCTATTAACATCCTAGTCACCTAAAAGAAATCCTAGTTTCAAAACCCAGTGTAAACAATAGTTCTAACATAAATAAAATTTTTGCAAATTCGGCATTCTAGGAAACACACACACACACACACACACACACACACACACACATCAAGCTATCAGTGTAATCATGTAAGTGTGGATTACCCTTACAGGGAGGATTTTATGAAGATTTCAACTCTTTCTTCTGTGTCCCAGAGCTACTATTAGCAGAAACTGTAGGTGTGCACAAACTGGGTCCCCTTGGGTTTCCCGTTAAAAATATAATAATATTTGCTTTAGACCAATCAAGACATCTAATACCAGAAACTATTTTTAATTTGTCTTTAGTCTTCTATAGTTCCAAACTGCAAGACAAGAATAGAAGATGTGGCTATTTTTAAACCTTGGAGATAATAGATGGCTGTGAGTCTCTTTTTTATGCCAACCATAAACACAAACGAAAAGGAAGCTGTTACACAATGAAGCTCAAAAGCCAGATTTTGAATTTTCAACTGTGTATCCAACATAAGAGATTGAATTTTTATGGATTCTTTTTAGATATGTCTCAGCCAAGATGTCTTTGAATTTTCTTGTAGGTATGAAGAAAGGAAATGTTGGAGATAGAAGCTAGTCTCCGTCTTTAGATACTTGCTACAAGTACATATATTATAGTTCCCTGCATCAGGCTTATGAGCACCCCCTTGTTTTGTGTTGATCATTGAAGATGTCTGCAATGTTTTATTTCTCTTTTCTTTTCTATTCTTTTCTTTTCAGTTTCTCAGTGGAACAGATACGACTTCTTTTTTTTTTTTTTTGCGGTACTGGGGATGGAACCCAGGGGCATTCAACCTCTGAGCTATACCCCCAGCCCTGTTTTTTATTCTTTATTTTGAAACAGGGTCTCCCTAAGTTTCGGAGTGCCTCACTAGGTAGCTGAGACTGGCCGCAAACCTGGATCCTCTGGTCTCAGTCTCCCAAATGCTGGGATTACAAGTGTGTGCCATCACGCCCGGCTTTATACGACTTCTTAATTATGCTTCTCAACATAGGTTGCTGAGATACATAAATTTCCCATTTGGCAGTTTTTCACAGACTTAGTATAATGTTCTGACCCTAGCATTCAAGTTCTTACTTGTGTTATAGATAATCAAGTCTCTGATCTGTTCCTTAAAAGCTATAAGGTTTTAGGCAGGGTACGCAGTCTTTCTGAGACTTAGTTTTAATCATCAGTAAAGATGTTGATACTGCTTTTAGGTGGAGGTTGAATAACACATGACCTGCATATTCACACATGGGACAGTTTTATCAGTATCTGTAACTGCCCAGCACATTGTAAGGATACAGATCATAGTTTCCGAATAGCTATTTCTTAAATGTGACTCTAAAATGTTATTTTAAGAGACAGCTGCAAGCGACCTCAGTTTCCTTCCACTGTGATAGGAGTGCTATTCTAATATTGCCACTCACACCAACAGGAACTTTGAGCAGGGGAAACGATACTGAGGAGGGCTTGGGTTGATCTATCTAAGTGAGCAACCCAAGGAATAGCTTTTCAAATGTTTCTAGCTCTCAGTGGGCGCTGTCTTATATCAGAGCCACATTTCTCAGGATGTTGGCTGCGGTTAAACATAGACCACGTCCTCATATCTTGGTATCCCTCAATGCATTCATTATCTGTTCATCAAAAATTGACTAAGCTCTTACAGGGTGATGAGCAATGTTCTAGTAACTGGGAATATAGGTGTGAATAAGGCAGGCAGTGTCCCCAACCCAACCCTTATGGAGTGTCCGCTTTGTAAGGAAACTGGCATTAAAAACAATCACCAAAAATAAACTTACAGTATCTATGATAAAAAATCGCAGGGACAAAGCATATTGCCTTAGAACCGCATAACAAGGCAGCAAGGGAGGTCTTGAGCATTTTATGTTATATGGAAATGAGTCCTAAAGGCCAAGGTGCCCCCCAAGACACCTAGGAGACCGGGACAGAGGTAAGGTTGGGATTTTCCAGCCCCACCACGCTGCCTCAGGGATCCTGCTGGGCCAAGAATGCAAAATAAATAAATCTTCAGTTTCCTTATTGTAAAATGAGAAGTCCTCCCTGCCAGGGTCATGAGGATTAAACAAGCTCATAGAAGAAAAGCACTTCAAGTGGCACCTTACACACCAAGTTCATTAAAAACACATGCAACTGCTCTCAAAAAGTTCATTGAAAACAAAGAACTACAAAATGAAGTAATGAAAATACTAGTGTAAGGATGCTAGAAGCGTCCAGAAGCAAGAGCAGCGAAGGCTCTTTTGCAAAAGGAGAGAAGGAATCCAGATGGGCTTTGAACACAGAATAGGAGTGCACTGTGGGGACAGAGAGGAAATTGCATGGACCATGCCTGGGCTTGGCTCATGGTGGGGGTGGATGGCAATTGCCTCTTCTAGGTGGAAGATGACTGGCCTGGAGGAGGGGCGAGAGATGAGCTGGCTAAGCCCAGAGAATAATCCCCTTTTCTACGGCTGTCAGGAGCTCTGGGAGGTGATGAGAGAATAGGAGAGGCAGAGGAAAGCTCTGAGGTCCAGGCCCAGATGCAGCGGGCCAGTTGGACCTCCATCATCCGAGAGGTGAAACCCCAATCGTGTGCCAAATTACCTCTTCAGGCTCCAGCCTCTCCCTACTGTGGACTGTTTGCCTGTCTGGAATGAGATAATTTGTCAGACACCAGCTGCTGATCATTCTTTCCTCATGGGCACATTTATTATTATGTTACAATGCGCATGAAGAATCTTTACCATCACTGGAGTGAAAATGATTAAAACATGGAGTTTTGGGGTAGTGTGTGTGTGTGTGTGTGTGTGTGTGTGTGTGTGTGTGTGTGTGTGTGTGTGTAGATATTCTCAAGCCTTCCCTCTGCCAGAGACAGCATCATTGGTCATGCACTATGTTGGGGGAGCCGTTGTTATAATTAACAAAACAACCAGCAGAGAATCCCAGGGTACCCAGCTGGGGAAGGGGACTGTGTGGAGCCTTTGTGATCAGCTGAGGAGTTCAGCAGCCAAGGAAGCTGGGCTACATGTCTCTGAAAAAAGTGCAGAGGATGGGCTGCCTGGCTGGCTTCTAGAGCCGACCATGTCTAATTATGTACCAGGAGGCAAGAAAAGGTGTAGGTCTGTCTTTCCAGTTCAGAGGGAGAAGAAAAAAAAAAAAATATGTGGTGTCTCGCGTCTAAGAAACGAACAGGCTGACCTTTTCAGAGTGTCTGAAAGAAAAAACCAGATGTATTTCTCAAGAGTCACTGTGACTGAAGGCTTGCATTGTGCACTCACATAAAGGGAGAGCTAACCAGAAACCAGCAGCTGATGATCTGAAGCCAGGCTGTGCTATTGTCCGGCACACAAATGTTCTACAAGGACCCAGACCACCATGCAGTCCTCTGTGTGCAGACTATGGAGGTTGGGGGGCGGGTGGTGAGGGCTTTTCTTTTCCTCCTTTTCTTTCTTCCCTTCCTGAAACCTTTTCCTTCCAATCCCTCTGCAGTGGCTCACATTCAACTGCTAGCAATTATTCCCCTTGACCCTCTTTGGTCTCCAAACTGGGTGTGGGCCTCTGAAGGTCTCCTCTTTGTACCTGACAATCCTGTGTTACAGGCAGGCTCCAGGGAGGAGGTGAGGTCTCAGCTCCCTGGGGACAGTCACTGGGGAATGAGTGGCTGTGATTTATTTTCCATAGAGCAAAGTCAAAGCAAGGCAACTGTGTGCTGGGAGGCAGACAGGGACTCCTCCCAGCCTCATCAAGGGCCGCTTCCCTATTGTCCTTGGATGGAGTTGGAGGGGGAAGGGACAGGGAGCAGCAAGATGAAAAAGAGGAGGCGGCCAATTGAGAGCCTTTCTGCATTCCAGCTCAGTCATTTTAGGCTTTTTCCTGAAGCCTTTGCTTTCCTGAGCATTAGGGGGGCACATTGCAACTCTCCTGCAAACTGTAGAGTGCTTGAAGGTGGTCACTTGTCTTACCCTCCTCTTGTCTTTCTGTTGTCTCCAGGATTGTATTTGCACCAAGTGGGTTCTTAACAGATGTCTATTAAGTGACATCAACTCTGTGCTCCTCAGATCACTGGGTCTGTCTCTTTCTTGTCATTCATGGAATGGCTCCTCCTAGCAGCAACCCTTATTGACGAATGTAAAGTGACCTCTGCCCCAGGAACTCTAACACTTCGTTTTGCTGAATGTTTCCTTTTCTATGTCTACAGACAAATGTCTACAGACTAAATTACATTTATTGGCCAGTAGGTAAAAAACAAAACAACAACAAAAAAACCCCACTTCATCTAATAAGATAAAATTATAGCTCTCTGTCCTATTAAGTAGTCTGACTATACTGTTCATAAAAGTTCCTTGGAGGCCTACTCGGTGATGTTCTAGAAGGAGGATCTTATTGCCTTTGTAACTGGGATCAGAAACGCGACTACTCAGTGGCTGAACTACTCTGAGGTCCAGCTTCAAGTGCTATGCCAGAAGTCACAGGTTATTCTGTTTTCTATTTGCTGTAACCTTTTTAATTGTACAGAATCCTGATCATGTACCTGTGGATTTTTAAAAAATCTCTTTCCTCCAAAACACTGTATGTCTTATTTAATATCAGCAGCAACAACAACTAATGTTTACTGTGTACTTAGTATGTTCTAGGTACTATTTTAAAATCTTTGCATGTATTACCTCAATCCTTTTTAAAATTTTTTTTTTATTTTGTGCAAGTGGATTCTTGGTGCCAAGAAGAGTGGATGGCACTACTTGGAATTTTATAAATAGTTGTTGAGTCAATAGAAGGCATGAATGAACCAATAGAAGGAATGAATTATCTGTACTCCCTACAAGAGCACAACTAATAAATTAAGACAAAACACTAGAAAAAGAGATGATATGAGAAAGAAACCAGGTCAAAGAATATCTTACTCCCTCCTTGAAAATTCAGGTGAATCTGGTTTTGTGCAGTAAGTTGTACAGACCTAGATTTTTTTTTAATGCATCAGGAAATTAAGCTATTTTAAGAGAATTCTGTTGTGAGATCTTTTGTCCAACAAAGTATCCTTTTGTAATGCACATAAATCACTCCTCCTCCTCCAAAATTGTGATCACTTACAAGAACATTACAAATTAGCATTCTTCAAAATGCTCTCCTACAAATATGGCCGTATAATTATACACAGTTTTTTTTTTGTTGTTGTTGTTTATTTTGCTGGAAAACCCAGTGTATTGAGCATCTAGTATTTAAGATCTTAAAGTCTATTATTTAAGTCTTAAAGATTTTAAAGAATCTTAAAATCTATGATGGTTAAATATCCCCATTTAACAGATAAGGAAACTGAAGTTTAGGAAGATAATGTAATTTAAGTCTGAAAAAATCTGTTTGACAGCTCCACATCTGAAGGGCTTTTCAGGCATATAATCAGTTCAATGTAATTTTGAATCCTAACCTGGGATGATTGGAATTTAGAATTAGTCTGACTTGTTAGGTTGTACCCCAATTGTAGGTAGCTGTTTCATGCCTACAATTATTAATTTATTTTAAAAAGACCTAAGACCTTATATGTGTCAGGCACTACTCTGGAAACAGGAAATAGAATAGAAAGTAAAATAGAAAAAACCCTGTTTTTAAGGATTTATCAATAGCCACATTGTCCAAAATGGTAGCCAGTAGCCACTGGAATTTAAGTTAATGGAAGTTTCAAAATCTAAAAACGTAGTTCATCAGTTTCCCTGGTTCATCTCCAGTACCCCAAGACTCATGTTTCGAGTATCTTGATTGCTGCATGTGACTAGTGGCTAGCATAGTGGATGTACACATACACAGTGTGGCCACTAGCATGGAAAGTTCAGTCTAGTTTGGCTGGAAATGAGCAGTAAGTGGATATGTAATGTGTCTAGTGGTGAAGACAATTAAGGCTAGGTCAAAGGTTGATCAGAGTAGGATAGGGATATGCTCGTATACACGAGGTGCTCTGGTAAGGTTCTCTGAGCCACAGCCTGAATGAAGAAAGGGAGCTGGTTCCTTGGACATCTGGGGAAGAACATCTCTAGCAGGCGAGTATTCTGGGCAAGGGCCCAGAGGCGGCTGGCTTATGAGCCTGAGGAGCAGCAGGGAGACATCTCTGATTAGAAGGAGAGATCTTTGAGTGAGGAGGCAGTGATTAGGGGTGAGATCAAAAAGCGAGGCTGGGAGAGGTCACACAGGGCCTTGAGGCCATGTTAAAATGAGCGCCAGTGACTTGGAGCTTGGTCTTTCCTTCCTCCCCTTTCTCCTTATCTCCTTTTAAATTTCCTCTCTCTTCACATGCTTGTGCCTTATAACTTGTGTTTTTTTGTGTGTACTTCTTTTGGGGAAATCAGCACAGAGAACACCATTTTGCACTAGACAGCATCAAGTCTTCTTGGTCCAGGGCTCTGACCCTGTGACTGTGGGCTCTGGCAGACCTGTACTGGTTAAGAGGGCATGACAGTTGAGAAAGTAGGGCTTTGCTGAGGTTTCCATCCTCTGGCTGGAGAGATAACGTGGACCATGAAAGTTCCTCACCACCAATTCTACTTTCAATACATCAAAGGCCCCAAGAGAGTGAGAGTGATCAGGGAAGACTTCCTGGAGGGGCACTATCTGGGCTCATTCATGAAGCGACCAAGGATACCTAGCTTGTGGCTCCAACTCTAATGCCCTCCTACGCTATCTCCAGAGGTTCATGACAGGTAGGCTAATGTGGACTTATATTTCTGAATCTTCCCTCCCTATTAGAAAACTGGATCACCACCCACCCTTGGAGGTTCTGCTGGTTCCCCAATGCCCCATGTTTGATAGCTTTGTCTGATTAGGAAACACCAGAAGGGAAAAGAGTGACCATGTATCTGTCCATTGGAGTATCAGTATCTGGGCAGATCACATCTGTAATTCTTCTCTGGCCTCCAGGGCATCTACGAGAATGTGTATCCATCTAAATTGGTGGGACAGAGGACTCAGGCGAAGGCTTGTCAAAGGCATGCGGCATCTTGCTCAGTGAGTGTGTTTCTCCATTCTGTCTCAGAAGCAGACATTAAAACCCGCAGCACAGTCATTTAGAATTTCAAAGGTTTCCTTTTCAGGGGGTGGGACACAAAAGACACCACCGTTTTCACATAATGCTGGGATGGTGGGGAACAGCAGCACACCGTTAACAAGACAGAGCAGCAAACCTCTATGGAGAAAGGCAAGCGCTATTCTGCCTGCATAAAGAAGACACCTCATTATTGGTTGCTTAAAAAAAAAGATTATTATCATTATTGCTTTTTAAAATTCACTCCTGCATGCTACCTGGATTGGGAAAGCTTCAGAGGGGAAAGAGAATTTTTGAAAGTAGTTCACAGATCACTAAGAATCCCCAAACACTCAACATTCAGTGTCGCTCTCTCCCTCTTTCTCTCTCTCTCTCTCTCTCTCTCTCTTTCTCTCTCTCTCTCTCCCTCCCTCTCTCTTAGCTGATGGTGTCAATCGGAATTTAGATAAATGCAACACCTAAATCAAGAGACCCTTCCTTTCTTAGGATAGAGATATTTCAGGAATACTCTGTATAGCTTTAAATGGAGCCCCAAATCCTAGCCAACAGTTCCTAAGACCAAATAAGATGGATCTTCTTGCACATAACGCTGCTGGTCCTCCAACATTCTCTCGCCTGGCTTTGCCTAGTTTCCCTCTCCTTTGTTTTGGAATTACATGAGGCGGAATGCCACAGATCTGAGTTGGAAAACCAGGAGCCCAAGCTGCAGGAACAGCCAGCAGACAACATTGTCTCTGAACTGCTATTGTTTCTATTTTAGGAGCACACTGAGTGATTAGCTTGGGTAGCAGTAACATCGCATTACCTTGCACAGGCTGGAAATGTCTTTCAATAAGGAGGCAACACCGAGGCCATGTGATACAATCCCGTAGACAGAGCCAAGTGGAATACATCAAAGAGAGCCTTGATGCAGATGTTTCATGCAGAAGAAAATTAGGTCAGAGACCACTTCAATTTCAGCTTCTGCCAGCCTCGTTTGAGAGCTTCCAGTGAATTCGTAATGAATAGCTTCTAGGGCACTTTCCTCTCATTCAGTCACAGGCTGCCACAGCTAGATGAGAGTGTTCCATGTGGAATCTTCTCTCATTATTTAAAACTGCTACTTTGTGCTCTGAAATTCCAGAACCCTTCCAATGCACCACCAGGAATGGGCCCCCCGAAACAAAAAGATGCCAAAAAATACAGAAAAGACATTAATTTGTATCATATCCTCTCACATTCTCTCTCCCATCCATCATATACATAACATGTTTTTTAATACATCCTGGAGCCCCTTTTTCTCATCTGCCTATGCAAGTGCATAAACTGTTGCCGAGGATATTGGAGATGTCAGACTTTTTTTTTTTCTAATCGTCCTCAACCCTGAAGAAGCCCGGTGGCCTATAGATGACCAAATGCTTTGTTGTCTTCTCCCAGGGAGTGTGCATGTGTGAGTGAGTGTGGTGTGCATGTATAAAAAAAAAAGAAGAGGAAGAAGAAGAAAAGCTTTTCTCTGCAAAGAGAAGGGCAGTGTGACCTCATTGAAAGTGAATGATGCATCTTTTCCCTGCCCACCCCCAGCCCCATCACCCGCGTTATTTATTATATTGGAAGGTTGGAATCTAGGGCACCCTGATGTCTTCTTTTTCCATATGTTCTCACTGTCTTCTCTTTTAGGATTTCACACTCACCAAGTCCTTGCTGATTGGAATTGGGATGTATGTGTGTGTGTGTGTGTGTGTGTGTGTGTGTGTGTGTGTGTGTGTGTAGAGTGGATCCCTTCAATTCACGCCAGGAGGAGAATCATTTGATTTGAAATGCATTTGGAAGAGAGGGCGCAGAGAGGCAGACACACAGAATCGCAGAGAAGCTCCTCCAAGCCAGTGACGCTCCGATTTCCCATGGGAAAGGAAATGAAGTGGCAGTCCCAGCTCCAGCTCACCGTGACACAATTGCTTTGTCTTTACCACCTCAAAAGCATGAGGGCGTTCAGCAACTGGTTTTCTCAAGTCTGAGGCTTGCAAGGCAGTGATAGAGAGCTTCAGAAAAGCAGTGGAAGATCTGGTCTGCTCTGCTTTCAGTCCATCATAGGAAGCCAACATGAAGATCTTGCTTTTCTTGTCCTGCCATTTGAAATGCTATATCTGGTGTAAAGTCCAGCTTTTCTTCCCCAACCTACTAGCATCCACCCTGCTGGGTCTCGCCTATAATCTTTTTATTTCTGCAACTCTCTCTTTCTTCCTCAATTAGAATTTCTGAGGAGGGCAGATGCAGAGAAAGCAGTAGCTGTGAAGGGAAAAAATGGCCTGACAGCTAGAGAGACCTAGATTTAAGCTCTAGCTCTGTGTGGAGTTGACCAAGCAGCTCTCCGCTCTAGGTTCAGGGTCCTCACCTGGAAGAAGACAGGTACTGATCCCCGAGTTCCTCACAGCTTTGGCACTGACTCAACATGTAATCTTCCTATTGCATAACTGGTGATCAGTGTCACTTTTAAAGTGTCTGGCTATGAGTTGCAGTCACAGATCTACCCACTAAGATGCTAACAGAGACCTCAATCACAGGTTTAGCATGGAGGCATTCTGAGCACGCTCCTCATGGATCGTCAGTAGGAGAGTCCAATTCCTTTCAGGCACTGCAAGAGTGGACAGCTGAACATGGGGAAAGTAACATTGGCTTTGGAGTCTGATAGACATGGGTTGAATGTGATCTGGCTGTGTGACCTCAGGCAAGTCACTGAGCCTCTCTGACTTTGAGTTTCTTCCACAGGAACATAGGGATAATGCTTGTTATGGAAGGCTGTAAGAAGATTAAATAAAACCATATGGAGGTAGAGCGTTTATCATAGTGCCAGGTGTATGCTAAGGACTCAGTAAATACTAGTATATTAGTATGAGTCTTACTATTGCTACTAAAAAACAATAATGGAGAGTACATGAATACATGCAACATAGACACATATGACTTGGGGCAGTGAAAAAATTAGCATGGTATTTGAATTGGCTGTTTCTGCTTGATATGGAGAATCTTCCAAGACACACACACACACACACACACACACACACACACACACACTTCAGTTTCTAAAGATGGTACCAACCAGTTCTCATTTCCTTTAGATAATACACACAAAGTGCTTCGTAGAGATTTTGGCATATGAGTGCTCAATAAATGCGAGTGTCCTTCATTTTTATTTATAAAACAATCTTTCAGGATAGTGAAGCCCTGGTTCTCAGGCCCTGTTCTCCTCTCTGAAGAGGCCCCTGCTTGAGAGACAACACAGAGCAGAGGAAATCTATACAAGTAGGAGTCAAAGCGCATCAACTTGATGCTAAGTTCTGAATCACAAAATCATAGCACTTCAGAGCTTGGCAGGTAGAAGCACTAAAGACAAAAAGGTTATGTACCTTGATCTCGGTCATGGGGAGCCCTGGTTCTCACTGAGTCCTCCTCTAGGTCTTTAGCTGGGGCCAAAAACATGCACACATGGAGAAAGTCCAGATGCTTTACACCTGCCAGCACCCCCTTCCCCAGCATCTGCCGGCTCTTCTCAGCAGCCATGGCAGAGCCACTCATGCGCAATGACTTTGGGCACCACAGTCAAAGCAGAGCAGTGCCTCTCAAATATGACCTTGGTCCCTGTTGAGGCATGGAGGGCCGCATAGCCTGGGAAGGGACTCCCAGCTCATCACACTGCAGCAAGCTGAAAGAGGAATCTGGCCAGAGATGCCCAAACTTTACCAGCCTCAGCCAGACTCTGCTCTCTGGGCTGGCGTGTGGCCCTGGGGATTTACAGAAGCCAAAAGGCCAAAAGAGAGGGAGGGAAACATCTTTTGGTCTTCTTTTTTTTTTTTATGCTTATTCATTCATCTACTTGCTTATTCATTTACTTATCTATTCAATTATTCTTTATCAAATATTGCTTTTGAAGACAGAGAGCTTCTAAAATTTCATCATTTAGTAAAAGAAACTACATGGATAGAGACACAAACCACTTACAACTCAATATGGCAAGGGCTATAATAGCAAAATACTGTCATGGCACAGAAAAGGGAAGCATTTAATTTGACTGCTTTGTAAGAATTAGAAGGGATAGAGACTGTGTAACAATTAGGGTTGGATCACAGAAATAAAATACTTGGTAAATAAATGTATACATATGAATATATATATATATATGCATGAATACAAGCATATGTGTTTTGTGCGTGCACACACACACACATAAACACACACACTTAGGATTTGACTTTATGTGATCGCAGGACAGGAATTGATTTAACAATCTCCAAATAGCTACTGTCTTTGCCATGATTTGGCATACTTTTACTGTAAAGGGCCAAATAATATATATGTAAGGCTTTGGGGAACATACAATCTGTATAGCACAGAAGTAGCCCTAAACAATTCATAAATGAATGCGTGTGACTACGTTGTTATAAAACTTTAAAAACAAAAAACCAGGCAGAGGGCCAGATCTTCTGGGGAGCCATAGTTTGCCAACCACTGGTCATCTTTGTCACTGGGTTTGGAGTCTGAAGTCAACATGGCAGACAATTGGGTGAGAAAGATCGGCGTGAAGTTGGGGAGATCCAGGTTACACTGTGGGTGGAGGATGGCCCGGAATTCACCTCAGTCTCTCATAGTTTTCAAGCCTCTTCAATGTGTTTGAATCCTACAGGAGAAGCATTGCTTGTCCGACATGCAATCCAGGAACTGGAAAACCTGAAGGGGGATCTAGAGGAAGCTGAAGTTGCTGTGGGTTTGGTTGTTCTGCCCCAGACCAACAAGGTAAGCCAGCAAATAAGAGGCAACATATGTGTCTATGACAGTACCTGGTGCTCCAGCATTGACCTTCAGAGAGTAAAATGAATATGGCTTCTGCTTCTTACTTTTTTAATACTTTTATTTGGTGCATTGTAATTATATATCATACAAGGTATAGATTGATAGGAATAGACATACACACAACCCTTGGAGAATTTCCCTCTGGGTCCTACCTTCTGCCTCCTTCTTCCCATATATGTCTTGGAGATTGGAATTGGTAACTTTATATAGATATATAGAATTATTTCAACTGTTATATTCTTTATGTCTCTGTCCCCTCTCTTTCTTCCCTTGAACCCCCAAAATGAGTAGTTGTTTTCCTCTAATATGTGGAAACTAGACAGAAATTGGGAAACAAGTGTAGCATCAGGTAGAAGAGCAGAGACTCCATTGGAGTGATGGCTTCTGCTAACTCAACCTTCTAAAATTCATGAAAAAATGTTTCTTATGATCCACCCACACTGACTTTGAATAATGCAGGAAGGAAATTCTGGGAAGCATCCTTCTAGTTGAACTATATTGACCTAGTCAAGTCCACACAGTTTCAGAGAGCAGGTTAGGTTAGAACTTTAAGCATGGATGAGGGTTTTCCAGGTGGAGAGCATGCAAAGAATCCTCAGACAGCATGATCTGAGTGTGATCTGTCTTCAAATGACTCCAGCACAGCTTATAAACAACCTGTTCTTTTGCTTGCCAAACATTTGAAGAATTTATGTTCCTATTTTTTTTTTCCACTAATTGGCTACTGCCATCAGAATCCAGATGTAAGCAAGATGGTGAGTTCTGTGATGGTATGGGTTCAAATTTCCCTCTGCAGGGTCAGAGTTGGCCTGCCTGTCCACCCTCAAGCTGGCAAACCCACCCTTGGGACAGATGGCTGTTGGGTCTATGCAGGCATGGATATCAATGAATGTGTTTGCATTTAGCAATATTTTAGCAGATAATTTCCACAAAGGTTTTTATTTTGTGTCACATTCTGAATCTCCCCCTCTCTTTTTAGTAGTTTTTTTTCCTTCTCCCTGTGTTTATCTTCATTAATGCTGTCAGATTTTATGAGACCTTCTGGCAACAGAAGTTGTATTTAATTCTCTGCTCTTCTGGTTCCTTCCTGTGTTGATACTACCTCCACAACACTACCATTCATCTATTGTCTCTCCATATATCTGTCTTTTTAATCTATATTTTCATCTATCCATTCATTTATTCATCCACTCATCCTAATCCATCACCTCCGTTTTTTTGGGGGGGGATACTACCTTATTTCAGTCCTCTATCATCTCAGGCTTAAATGAGCACAAGGTCCAGTAAATTGGTTTCTTTGAAAGGCTTGGTGAATGAATAAAATGTGGAGTGAATGTAGGCTTATGTTTTTATTCTATGTCCTTTGCTAATTCGTTTACTCTCTGGGGCTGTTGAGGAAATAATAATACCCACATGTAAGGATTTTTGTGAACATTAGTTGAAATAAAGTATATACAGTGGGTAGTATCAACATACTTAAATACTAAATCGTCCCCTTCATCCTATACCCTATCTCCCCTACCCTGTCTACCTTACTTATTTTTTCACATGTCTTCATAAGTTCATAAAATTCTCACCTATCTCCCTGGCTTTTATGGAGCCTTTCTTCTTCCTACAAATATATCCCTCACAATTCCTAACTTACTATTGGGACTTATCACTGTTTTTGACTCTGGATCTCTATTCATGGGAATTATTCTCTCTGAATTATCAGTCTTCCCATTTCTTTTTGTAGAAAATGGATCTAATTTCTCGAATCCACTCATTTTCCAGATAAAATGTTACTTTTTTCCATAACTCTGTTTAAATGCCCCCCAATTAAAGTTTCGCCCCATTGCATTACTATGACTTTATTTGTAGGTGAGGGAAATGGGCTACATTTTGGTGCACATTATTTAGTGTTGATGTGTCTGTTACATACTTTTCACAACCGCCATATGAAGTAATTATTATTATCTTCATTTTTAAATGGAAGAGTTTTCTCAAGCTTGCTCAACTAGAAAAACACAGAGGAGATATTTTAACCCAGGTCTAACTGATTCCAAATATTCTTTACAATTCATACTAGCTTGCCTTCTATCCTCTATACTACTGCAATCATAGCTACATTCTGACATTTATAGAATACATTTTTAAAAAACTAAAAATCATGATTGGCTTTATTAGTGAATTATATTAAAAGATGGAGATAATGTTTTACTTATTCTTGTATCATTAATGTTCCAGTGTAATGACTTAAAACTTACCAATAGGCATGTGGTACATGATCACTTAAAAGGTATTTAAAGCACAAATAGGATCTTATACTAGATATTCATTTTCAGAATATTTTCCCAATTACAGATGTGATGAGTGATCATAAATCCTTCAAACATCATATTTCCAGGGTAAGGTCAATTTCAGATTTCTTCCTTTTTATAAAAGGAAGTATGCAATGAAGAAGAAATTGTTATTATTATTATTATTATTATTATTGGGTTCAGTTCTTATAATAAAAGACTCTCCATATATTCCAAAGTCCTGAGCTGTTTTGTGAAATATCCTTGGCCTTATCCCTGCAGCCAGCAGGCAGCCAGCCCACTTATTTATCGTTTCATGGCATTAGTAACCCTGTAAAAGGTAAATTTGTTTTATTTATAGGTTGGAAGGGCCTTCACCCATGAGGAGCGCTGAATAAATAGACTTTTACCATCATTCTCCAAAGAGGTTGGTAAGGAACCATTCATGAGGAAAGCCTGCAGGGTACAAATTGTCAGAATGAAGAATAGTCCTTTGTTCAGAATCAGAAGAGTTAACCACTCAAATCATAAAATACCAGATGAAGCTCACTTCACCAAACAGGGGTGAGCAAAGTGAGAAGAGAAGAAAGACTGGAGACACAGAAAATGTCTAGGGCGTAATCTCTCCAGGTTGTCAAGGCCAGTTGATCGGTCTGCTCACAGTCATATTTGCACCCCAAAGGTCCAGGAAATACTTTCCATGATGGCTAAGAAGAGTGACAACTTTTCCTTCTCTTTTTCTTTCCTTTTTTTCTTTTCTCTCTCTCCCATAAAACAGAATGACTTTGACTGGTCAAGGCAGAATAACCTGTCCATCTGGGTGTCTATGTCTAGTTGTTCATATTTGAGTGTAAGAAGAGCAGTTCAAAGTTATTGAATTAAAAGTGTTCAAAGATCAATGCAACACCATTAAATAGTCATACTATGAATTAAATAATTGGATCGGATCTTAAAGCTATTATTTCTTTGGAGCAAAAAGAAATTGTTATACTCCTTGATAATCCCCCAAATCCTGTGATATCCTTATGCAAGGAGCATGCTGTCGATTTACCATGAGCTTTGAGATCCTTCCCAAGAGAAAGAATGGTTTTTTGTTGTTCAGTCCATATGAACTTGCCTGGTGTCCCTTCTGATTAATGGCATTTATTCCCTCAGAGAGTTGCCTGAGGCTGGCTCTCATGGGGACAGATGGCCTGCCTTGACCTTTCACTATGATGTTCTAAGCATTCAAGTTAACTGTGTATGCCTCCCTTACAAGTAAGTGTCAGCCTCTCCATTAAAGGGAAGATGGGATTCTCAGATATCAGGTCTAAAATACTGTATCTTTAAGCAAAGCAAGGTTTACTTTCAAAGAACCTTCTAAAGTGAAGGTCTATGTGGTCATAAACTATTCATGAAAGTTATGTTTCTAGAACTACCTACTTTCCAATACCCTTAACCTGTCTCATCCCCAACCATCTCCTCTCTTTGACAACTCTATCCTCAAATCTACCCTCAGTTCATTTTTATTGCATTCACTTTTTTTAAAAATCCTGAACATGATATCTTTTTTGATTTGATACTTGCCTTAATGTCCCAACTTCACTTTCTCTAGTTGTATTAGAATTGAGAATTGGTACCAGATACTCTTGTCAGTGTCTGTTCTTGGGTCCCCATCCCACCCCTATATTTGGCTTGGCTCTTCCTTTGAAAACACTGGAAGGGATTCCACTCTACAATACAAAGCCAAACAGAACAAGGGACCATGAAGTCTGGTGCAATCAAGTCTATATCTAGGCCACACAAGGCTGGTGTTACTTCACACGCCTCAGAAAACTCTGAACTAAAGAGACAGTCAGATCCATCTCTATATCCTGAGAAAAGCTAACCATGCCACTTAGCATCAGGCAGGGTGACACAGTAGAATATTAGTAGAATATTAAATGCTTTGAAGTTGAAAAGAATTGGCTTTGAATTCTGGTTTTTCCTTTGCTAACTGTGTCACTCCAGTTAAGTTTTCTAACTTCTCTGAGCCTCAGTTTCCTCATTTATAAAATTGAAATAATAGTATTTATACTGTCATCATGAGGATTAAAAGAGACAATGCATATGAAATTCAGGGCATTGCATACGCTATAATATAAGGAAGGTTTATTAATAGTTACTATATCTGTCATTACTATTATTGCCATGATAAGATCTTAATGCCTATATTCTGGCAAGAATAGAGAAAATCCAAATAAATGAGCAGCTCATTTCTTGGGAGATGGGCCACAGGTTTCCTTACGCACTAGGCTTGTGGCTTGGTGTTGTAAGTCACCAGTTGGCTTCCTGCCTGAACTTTTAATCTTGTCCCCATCTCAATTTAAAGAGGGTGAGAAAGCAGAGACATCAATCGTTTCCTTGTCAAGGACAACAGCCCCTTCCTTCTTCCTTAATTCTCTCCTGGGGCCCCATCCACCCAGTGCCAAGGGAATGGGCTGCTGCTGAATACAAATTACCACATGGTTGGGGACGCTCCGTGCCTCCATGGGCGCCAGGAGCAATTTCACTGTCCCCGTGCACGGCTGTAGTGTACCCAACCCAGCCCTCCCACTCCTCATAGGGTTAAGCTCCCCACCATTCCACAGTTGCCCTGGATAGTGATGTAACCATGAAGATGGCAGTTACCCAAGGTACTGGGACACAGACTTTATTGATTTGTTCTTCTAATGCATTAGGAGGAAACAGGAAACCTCAGGAAGGTCACAAACGACAATTGTACATTGACTGGCACAGACGTTTACTGATTCAGGCAAGCGAACTCAATTGGCCTTGCTACTGGAGAGGAAGGGACACCAGTGATGCACAATTCAAAAAAATAAAGACAATAATCATGGACTGGATCAGAGGGAATCAGAGGAACTGAAGAACATAAAGCTCATGCTCAAACTTGAGGGAGAGTCTTTGTTCAGTGGCTTCTAGAGCAGAGTTTTCAATCATTGTTGCTCAATGTTTGGATGAAAGAATGAACCAGCAATGGTGATCCCTTTATATCTTTACTCTGTTGAGTCTCTAGACAGCTCTATAACATTATCCCATTTGATTCTGTGGTTACATGCTCTTCTTTGCATCTCTTCTCCATAGTCTTTAAAGCTGAGCATATTAGAAAGCTTTGAACACATTCTTACTATTCCCAGTTTTCTGTCTGTTCTGATGGTTGTAATCATTGACCATGGTAAAAGCCACAAGGCGATGCTTGACGGTGTCCCAGCCCTCCTGTACCCTCTTTCCTTTCATACCTGCACTTTGAATGCTTGGAGTCTGCCTCTCATTAGGCTTGTTTTCCCTGAAGATGACAAGAGGTGACAGTCTATGAGAGTTCTGATTATTTCAACTTTGTCAACTAATTCTCATTTTTTAGTAAGCAATTATTCCGGAGTATGAACTCCTTATAACAATCAGTGCTCTCTCCTCTAAGAGATGAAACTGGCATCCAAACCAAATCTTTCCAAATGTGTGGCCTTTAATCAACTGAAAAGACTTCTGGCTAAGATACTAAAGTCCCTTCTAACCCCTCAAGTCTATGAATTAAAAATCATGAATCCTGAACTCAGTGGAATATTTCAATTTTTTTTTTCTTGCTAGAGATACTGCCCTATTTGTTATTAGGGCATAACATAATAATAAATAACTAGAAAATAATAAATCACCCAAGATGGTTCTTCAAACTATACTTTTACTTAGGCTTTTGTGGACTCTGTGCGGGCATTTAGTCTCTAGTCCTAAATGGAGAAGCCACATGAAACACTGTCATGGCAAAAGAGAAAGACATTTCCAATGAGAGATCGAATGTAGCCTTTCCTCATGAGTGGTATGGAGCTTGAGCAAGAACAAAGGCTTCCGTGGACTCGGATTCTTGCGCAGAGGTAGCTTGTCTCAACTCTGCAGGTCACTCTTTCTGCAGCTTTGGCACAGAACTTAAATTGTGTGGGTCATTGCAGCCTTGTGGCTAAAAAGGATTACTAACTAATTCGGGGTTGCTATGAAGACTGTAAATAACCAAGCACATAATAAGTGCTAAATCAACATTTGTGTGTGTGTTTTTCCCCCTGAGCTTCCACTGAGTTTTGGATTTGATCATATACTCAAAGGTTTAGAAGGACCTTGATATCCCATCTTAGGATAAAATAGCTCACATTTATTAGCCACTATACATGTGCCAGGCAATGTGCCAACTAATTTGAAAATAATATTTTATGCTAGATACAGATATTTTATGCATTTTACAGATGAGGAAAGTGAAGCTCAGAAGAATTCAATAATGTCTCCTTTGTCATGCAGCTAATCATTGATAAAGCCAAGATGCATGTCTTGGACTTTCTTATTCTCTCAGGCACATTGGTGTCAGGGCATTTTAGAATGAGAAATCAGCAGTATGACTTTAATAAGCTAAAAAAAAATCAGTGAACTGTAAAGTCTCTCGGGAAATAGAGGTTGGAGAGTAGAGGTGGAAATGCACTAAAATAATAGATTCCAATATCGATCTAGTGAGCAAAGCCAAGGAGAAGGAGATTAGTAGGATTTGTAAAGTTGTTATTAGTATTTGCCAAAGATGTTTGCCATTGCCTATGTTCTTCTTGGGAATGTTGTCTTTTGAATATAAGATCACACAAAAACATACTTCTTTCCTTCCTTCCCCCAAACACACTTATTAAGTCTTCTCAGCACTGGGCACCATGATACACCCTGGGAGTACAGAGATATTGAACATGGGACAAGATTTGATGTTTGATGTGTTTGGGTTATAGGTGTAGAGGGTTGTGTCTGGAAATAAAACCTGGGGCAGGATTTGGATAAGCTTTGAGCATCACCGAGCAATCCTGACTTCAGCTGCATCCTGAATGACAGAGTTATTTAGAGTTGCCATTTCTAACACTCACACTGGACCAGAGATGATGCTAAAGTTTTTCACTTGGTGCCCATAAACACAAAGAGGTCCAGAAAGGTGATGTGGCAAATACCCTGAACTTGCAGGCACGAAGTTGTGTGTATGGGCATGTGAGCTTTGTTCCCTGAAATGAGTGTCCATAGCTTTATTCTCAAAGGATCAGTGACATAAAATGATGAAGGTCAAATGCCACAGGAGTTAGCCTAGAGGCAAGAAAAATTAGAGGAAGGTAAGTGAAGGCTGGTGGAGAAGAGTCAAGGGATGAATATGAGCTAAGGTTGTATCATGGGATGGAGCCTGCAGGTATGAAGCCTTTTTAGGAGCCAGGAATGAAAACTGGAATTGACAATCAATCAGATGTGAAAGGTGAGGAAGAGAGGGAAGGAAAACAAAGCTTCAATGCCTCTTGATTTCCTAGCCTGAGATAAAGATTGATTCACATAGAAAGGGAATACAGGAGAGACTATAAGCCTGTGCTGTTGGGAGGGGGTAATTGATTTAGTATTGCTAGTGGTATGGATCACTCTTCAGAATGCAATTACGGTATTGCAATTTCCCCTATGAAGCTTAAAATATATATTCGGCAGTATCATTTAACTCATTGGTGGACCAAGGTCATGAGGGTGAATTTGCCAATTTGAGAGTCGCAGCTCAAACACAAAAGGAATTTTTTTGATAAAGCTTGAATAATTATACCTAAAATTGAGTGACATGGTTCCATTTCTCATTTCTGGCCCTCATACTTCTCCACAGTTTCAGAGAGACAAGGGTAGTAATTCATGGTGTCTTAGGATATTTTTATGCAATGCCAGATGTTTATAAATTCTTAAGAATCAAAGACAGGCATGGTGGTGCATGCCTGTAATCCCAGTACTTGGAAGGCTGAGACAGGAAGCTCGCAGATTCAAAACCAGCCTCAGCAACTTAATGAGACCCTGTTCTTAAATATAAAATAAGATAGTGTTGGGGGTGTAGTTGGTAGGTAGAATGACCCTGGGTTCAATCCTCAGCCCCACAAGAAAAAAAAAAAAAAAGAACTGGCATAATCCATATTTCTCCTGAACTGTATAGGAAAAACCTAGTTATCGCCTGATTTCCCCCTTTTTATAAAGATATTTGGCATTGTGTAGATATAGTTGAAGTCACATCAATGTCTTGGCTATAAGAAGTGCGAAACTCTAAAAATAAGATTTTGCATAAATACTGTATGCTAGTATTCTATCTCTTTGTAAATATTAACTATTCTAGGCAATTAACATATTTTCATAGTATCAACCCTTGGAGATAGACTTATTATCTGTGTTTTGCAAATGAGTAAAAATGAGTGAGAAATTGAGAAACTTGCCCAAATTTGTCAAAGTAGGAAGAAGAAGACTTTTTCTGGTCCTCACCTTATATATTTTCTGACCACATCTGAACCTCTGGTCCATTGATGGCTTTCTTTTTTTAGTCCCTGTCCCCTTTACCCTTCACACTTTAACCCTTTACACTTTAGAGTTCCTGTTCTTTCAACACTCTTCACTCAGCTGGTATTCTAGAATCTGTAGCTATAATTTTCCTCTTGCAAACCTTTACCTCTTTGGCCCCTCATGCCTCCCATTGTTCCTGTAATGGTTTGGATTTAGAATGATCCCCTAGACCTCACAAAAACCAGGCCTTGTTAGAGATGGGGCTTGGTTGCCAAAGAGGGATCTCTGGGGGTGTGGCTCTGGGGATTATCTATATAAAAGATTCTTCTTCCCCTTGTTCTTGCTCTTGCTTCTGGCCTCCATGCTAGAGATGAGCCCTTGCTCTCTTCCTCTCTCTGCTTCCTGACTCCTTGTCTTGAGCTCCACAAATCCAGCCTGACATGTACTGGACCCTGAACTCTCCCAAACTGTGAGCAAATAAATCTTCCTTCCTCTGAGTTGTATGATCAGTTGCTTTGGTTTACAGCCATGAGGATGATGACCAAAGCAGTTCCCATCCATCAAAACTCCATCCTTAAACTTATTTGCCTTCTTTGTTCCTATACCAGTGTCACTGAGAGCAACTAACAAAAACACTCAACTGTAATGACTGGTCTCACCTCAAATTTGTGGCCCTAAACTTCAAAGGGCTCTCAACTTTGCCTGGAAACCTAACCACATTTTTAAAGTCAATCAACTCTCTCAATATCCAAGACAACCAAGGGGAAATCTTGTTTCTCAAACTTCTTACCCTGCCCATTCTCCTTACCCTGCCCATTAAAGTTAATGACTTTGCTTCTTATCCAGCTGAAAATCTAGCCACAATCCAAAGATAAATGCACACACTTTCTCTAAAAGTTTACCAACCTATCTGCAGCTTAACTTACAGACCCAGCCTTCTCCTGCTTATATATTGATTCCTAAGAATTTCTCATCCTTTTACCAAGACCAGCCTTTCTGCTTATGCACAGGAGCTGTTCTCTTTTCCTTCTCTAGGACTTTATTCCTGTGGTTGTTTTGGCTTCCTTCTGTCCTCATGTCCATCCATCCCCTATTGATCACTGCTTTCAGCGGACCAACATGCTATCCTACTTCCCCTCCATGAAAATGAAACCTCCACTAACCTATATTCTTTTCCAGCTCTTTCCCTATGTGCTCCCTTTCTGTAAAGCAAAACTGTGGACAAGAATTGCTCATCAGTACTTGCACCCTCTACTTTCAATTCTCTTTTTAACCTGTGCCAATCAGGCTTTGTTCCCATTCCTTCAAAAACAATTTTTAAAAACTAGACTTGTCGATGTCATCAAACTATGACGTGCTGTCAAATCCAATGATCAATGCTCAGCACTACTCTTAAACTCTTAGGACCTCTTAACTTATTTCCTTCTTCTTTCTTCAACACTCAGTTCTCTTAACTTCTGGGTTAGTATGTCCTGGATTTTCTTCTCCTTCACTGGGTACCCCTTCTTAGTAGGTGTGGGTGTCTCCTCCCTCCTCTGTCCTAAAGATTAGCTGGTTTTCTACTATCTCCTCTTCTCTTCTCCACCTGCATTTATTTATGAATAAAATTTCATTTAATCTGATAACTCCCTAATTTCTATCTATTATTCTAACCTCTTCCATGAGATATGAGGCATCAACTACCTATATAACATCTAGAGTG
>PVLC010025390.1:0-23656 GCA_004027655.1 Graphiurus murinus | reverse complement strand
TGTTTCCCTCCCATTATTACTTAGAAGCTCTTTTGTTCAGCCCCAAATGACAGTATTTACTGTCTTTGCCATATTGAATAGATCTTCATATGAAGAGTAGTTATATAATTAAATTTAAAGGATAGACACAATATACAAATAAAAAGATATTTTAGTAAAAGTCCTAGGTTATACATAGTCCATTTTTTCATAATAATGTGGTACACTTGAGATTTCCTCCACTAATCCCAGTCAGGTCAAAGAGCATTTAGTCAAAATATCACTGAGCAAATCATATATTGCATGGCTTTGAGCCATTTTGGCCCAAATGCTTTACTACTTGTGAGTAAATTTTGATTGAAATGACAGAAGAGTAAAACAATTTTTAATTTTCTTTAATTTTCTCATTTATTATGAAACACAATTAAAAACTGCCTATCTCTCAAGCAGCAAATATATATATATATATATATATATATATATATATATATATATATATATATATTCCTTAATGCATATTTGTAAACACCTAGGAAGTCGCAAGTCGCTGTATAGGTTCTAAACCCAAGTTTGTTAGTTGTAGATTTATAGCAATCTTGACACCCATCCAATAAGTCCTCCTAGCTTCTTCAGTAGCAGTGTAGTTGTTTTCCACCCTTTGTTGTTTCAGTTAAACTTTAGAAATATATTTTCACATTCTATCAGAAATACTGATGAGGTTTTTTTTTTTATTAAGATTACATTGGAAGCCGGGCGTGGTGGCGCACGCTTGTAATCCCAGCATTCGGGAGGCTGAGACCAGAGGATCCGGGTTCGCAGCCAGCCTCAGCTACCTACTGAGGCACTCCGCAACTTAGTGAGACTCGGTTTCAAAATAAAGAATAAAAAATAGGGCTGGGGGTATAGCTCGGAGGTAGAATGCCCCTGAGTTCAATCCCCAGTACCGAAAAAAAAAAAAAAGATTACATTGGATTTGTAGATCAACATGAGAAGAATTTATTTCTTTATAATACTGAGTTTTCTAATCTGTGATATAGAATATCAATTATTTATTTAGGTCTTTGATTTTTCTCATAAAGTTTTATAATTTTTTCTGCAGAAGCCTGGCATATCCTTTAATAGATTTTTCTAGGTGTCTAATGTTTTATAATATAGTAAATGCTCTTTATTTAAACTGTATTCTTTTTTTATATTGTCATTTAGAAAACATTGATTTTTCTCTATTGATTTTTTTATCCTACAAACTTGCCCAGCTGTCTTTTTAATTCTAATAATATAACTGGAAATTCTTTTAGATTTTTAATGTACAAACCATGCACCCCTAAATAATGGTGAATTTGGCTTTTCTTTTTTTATTTTTATTCCTTCCTTTTCTTTTTCTCTCTTCTCTTCTTTTTTAAATTTTTTTCTCTCACCTTCTAGCACAAGCCAGGATATCCAGTGCAATGTGAAATGGCAGTTACCAGCAGACATCCTGTCTTGAAAGGAAAATTTTCAATATTTTTGCCACTGAGTCCAATTTAATGTTGTAGATATTCAGAGATAGTTCTTATCCAATTTGGGACATTTCATTTGAACACCAGAGTGCTATTTTTTTAAATCATTATGGAAATTGAATTTTGTAAAGATCCAGGTATTAAGGTCTTCATTGTTACTAGATCATTATTGTTTCTAGTGAATGGAGCTAGGAAACAGGAATAGACACATTCACTCACATCCATGTGAATGTATATCCATTTCTATATCTATCCATCTGCATGTGCACCTGTCTGTGTGCGTGTGGTGTGTGTGTGTGTGTGTGTGTGTGTGTGTGTGTGTGTATACCTCCAATTCCAATCCACCCTCACAGAGTTTGAGAGAGCTTTCCTCCTCTCTTTCTTTTAATTTCTTTCTCTAACACAAAACATCTGCATCTTACTATCCACAGTATATTTTCTTGTTTTCTCAGCCATCAAGTACACAAAGTATGGTTTTAGAATTTCTAACACATACCCCTGTGAAAAACAAATTGACTAGCTAGAGTATTGTTTGTGCACAGTTCCTTTTGTCCTTAACCTTGGAGTTATTGTGAAAATACTGTTCTGCAAAGGTGTTTCTGTTTGTTTTATTCTTCCTCTGATCCCCTTCAGTGTGATTACATTGTTGGTTTAAATTTGTTTATGTATATTTGTATTCCACTAGGGTTGCTTTCACATCCTAGATAATTTTCTTTTTTTTTTTTTTATTTTGGCATACAACACTTTTCCATGACTATAACAAATACTCGAGATAATGAACTTGTAAAGATAAAAGGCTTTTTTTTGGCTTGCATTTCTAGAGGTTTTAGTGCACAATTGGTTTGGCCCTGTTTCCTAAGGCAGCACATTGTGACAGGGAGTGTATGGTAGAGCAAAACCACTCACCTCATGGCCAGGAAGCCAATGAAAGGAAGAGGAAGAGGCTTAGGTCCCACCATCTCCTTCCAGGACATGAACCCAATGACCTAAAATCTTCCCAACATACCCCACTTCTTAAAGGTTCCACCACCTCTCAATTTGCCATCCTGGGGACTAAACCGGTATCATGTGGGCTTCTGTGGGTTACTCAAGATCCAAACTATAGCAATGATCATGGCTCTGCAAGTCAGAGCTGCATGATGAGCAGTCATTCATTGTTTCAGTTCTTCCAGACATGCCACCCATATCCAGCCTTTGTAGATAACCTACCTCATTATTTTCAGTTTTATCCTTCCTGAATTTTTTATTGGCATAAATGAGCAGATAAATGTACTTTTACTCATAGCCATTTTTATTACAAAATAGCTTACCATAGATAATCTTGTTCACATTGCTTTTTTATGCTGAATGATATCTTAGAAGCCAATTCATTTCAGTTCACAAATATTTTTCTCATCTACTCTATTACTACTACACAGTACTCCATACTTTATTTAATCACTCTTCTATATATAGAGATTTATAATATCTCTAATATTTTGCATGTAAACAGTATGATACTAAATAACATTGTACATATATGTTTATATTGTTGGAGGTGTATATTTCTACAAGTGGGATTGCCTGATCAAAAGGCAAGTGCATATATAGCTTTGCTAGAAATTTCAAAATTCTCCTAGGATGACTGTACCAGTTTACATTTGTCCCAACAACATGTAATACTGCTGCCCTATAAACTTGCTAAAAGAATGTGCTGGCCTATATTTTAATAGTTGCTGCTCTGATTGATAGGCAAAAAATGTCATCTTGGCATTTAAAATCTTATTTATCTATTTATTGATGATTTTGAGCCCTTTAAAAATATACTTAAGGGATATTTCATACATTTTTTTTTCCTGTGAACTGTCTTTCATATATTTTTTCCATTTACTATTAGTTTTTTGCTCTTTGTTCCCCAGGTTTTAATAGTTCTTTGTACATTAGGGATGTTAGTCTTTGGCTTATAATACAAGTTGAAATGTGTTTTCTTAATGTATCACATCTTTTGACTTTAATTATATTTTTGCTTTATAGAAATACTTGTGGTTTTTATCAAATTTATTTGTTGTTTTTCATTTATTCTGGATTTTTTAAAGTTAGAGTTTCTCTACAATGCAATTGAAAGAAATTCACCCATCCTTTCCTTCTAGTATTTGTATGGTTTTATTCTTTATATATAGATCTCTACTCCTCTTGAAAGTCATTCTTGTGTATGGATCTAATTTTTTATTTTTTCAAAATGCTACCAGTTTTCTCAGTACCATTTACTTAAAAGTTCACCTTTTAAAAGATAGTGTGGACTCTGGATTGGATCCTGGACATTAGTCCTTTTAGTTCTCCATGTCCTTTTTTATAATATGTGGATAATATCTTTTTAAAAATGCTTATATTCAATGTAAATGATATAACTTTTATACTGTGGTAAGGCCTTAATAAATGCTAGTTTACTTCCAATTAAATAATCAATATATGTTGGATTTGTGTGTCTACATGAAACATGAATCTGTCTAAAGCAGTTCTAAAAGTAATGTTCATGAGAATCACCTGGTATGCTGATTAAAATGCAGATTATATTGGCTCTGTCCTTTATCCTGATTTATCTGCATTATACCTACACCCATGTATGATTTGGGGAACCACAGTCCAATACACATTGGCCTTCAGATATGCCTACTTCATCTGATCCTGTTGTAATGATCACATGTATGCAAAAATTGTAACCCAGGTAGGGTTGTGAATCACCATATTCATACAACTATTTTATACTAATTACTGAGCATTATTTTCTGTGATAAAAGATGCTGAAGCTTTCAAAGGTAAAAATGTGATTAGAGGTAATTTTTGAGACAAATTACAAAGAAAATTAGGAGTGTGGATGTTAAAGGAGCAGTTGTGTTTGTGTGCTTGATGGTCCTCAAGAATGACCACTGCCTATACCAGAACACTCTCCCGGAGGATCTGACAACAGTGAGGAGAAAGGTAAAAAATGAATCTTTTTATGGAATTCTGAGATTTACTAATTAGAGAAAATAAGTGGTAAAGAGGTTCTTTTCTAGAACAAGTATTGTTAAGCTCCAGTTAAAGATAATATATACTTGATTTATACATGAAGTTAAATGTGTGTGTGTGTCTGTGTGTGTGTGTGTGTGTGTGTGTGTGTGTGTGTGTGTCTGTGTTACTGGGGATTTGAACCCAGGAGATTGTACCTCTGAGCTACAAACCAACCCTATTTTATTTTATATTTTGAAATAGGCAAAGTTTGCGAAGTTGCTGAGCCCGATCTCAAACCTGTGATCCTTCTGTCTCTGTTTTCCAAACACCGAGATTACGGAAGCATGCAACCGCACCTGGCTATACATGAACTTAAATTTTATGTCAAAAAAAATTTTCCCAGCCTGATTGATGCCAATACCTTGATGGTAAAAAAAAAAAATACATTTTGTGTTTAGAACCCATCATAGAAAAACACTGTTTCTTTCTTAGTCTCTTTCTCCAAAACCAAAATAAGCCACCGGTGACAGAGAGACCATACCTATGATTCATTCACTAGTATTGTGTCTAAAAGTAATTTTGTGGTAGCTCAACCACTGAGTGATTTCACATTTCTAAATAGATGGTAAAGTACATCAGCGTGATTAAATGCACTCCCACAAGAACAGTGTTTGTTCTCAATATCACCATGTAGCCTGTGCAACTCTAATTTGAGAGTTTAGATGTTCAAAAACACCTGTCAAAATACATAGAGCATGATTATGTTTTGTGCAGTGGGGTGGTGTGTGAAAAAGCTCAGGCTCTTGACTCAGAAGCACACTATGGAGTGGAGTGGGCCAATAAAGATTCACCTGATGACGTGATGTTTTTTCTATTGTCTAGTAATTTTGAAACACTAGAGACCAATATGTTTATATATTTAGAAAACTTGTTCATTTTATTTTAGTTGGATCATTTCTCATGTTGGTGACTTTGAAATGTCAATTATAAATTGAGATGAGAAATCTCTTTGCCTTATACCAATGGGGGAAAGAAATACACTGAAAAGCAAATATCAAAATAATGTACAAATAATACACACAAACCTATATATACATACATACATGACTTACATCAGGTATTATTTTCTAGTTTGGTGATAACATACGGTCTTCTGAAAAATATTTCTATAAAGAAGCATACTACACAATAGAAAGTGAGAAGAAGGCAGAGGCAACTGTATTTCCAAGGAAATTATGCTTACAATGCTTAAAAATTATAAAGTGGTATAAATTAACTGAGTGGCACACGCCTATAATGCCAGTACTTGGGAGGCTGAGACAGGAGGATCACAGATTTGAGGCCAATGTGGAGTAATTTAGTGAGGCCCTGTTCCAAATTAAAAAAATAAAAAGGATTGAAATGTAGCTTAGTCTTAGAACACCCCTGGGATCAGTCTCTGCTACCACACCCACACAAAAAAGGATGGTATAAATTTAAATATAAACAAAATATAAAATGTGTTGCTTTTTAAAAATTTTTTCAGCATGGATTTTTATATGTTTCTTGAGTACAACAGGGTTACATAGACATTTATGACATATCAATCTTGTCAGAAAACAAATAGCACCACTTTTTCATTTTCCACTTATAGCCCACATTCTTAACATAGCCTGGTCAAGCAAACTTTCTAGAGTCATAAAACCATAATCCTTTAGGGTCATATATTTACTTTCTAAGAAGTAGGAGGGTCTTTCATCTATGCATCCTGGGTGCAATCTCCAGACTTTGAGACACCAATGTAGCCATAGCAGAAGAGTCAGTATAATTACTCATATAGGCAGATAGCAGCTGCCAGGGGAAAGAGGGCCCAGTTGGGCTCCCACAACTCCCCCATTTTTATTTTAAAATGCACGAAGGACTGTGATGTGTTGCCTTTTTAAATGAGTCAATATTATACCTATCTTGTTCTAGTTCATTATATTTCAGAATTTTTCAGTAGGACCCTCTTTGGCAGGACACAAGATCCCATGCTCACCTACCTTACCCATTTTCCACTACATAGAGAAAAAATTGAGTAGGTGAAATCAAAGAGATATCACTATTTTAGCAAATATGCATGTGCATGTATGTACACATGAGCAGACATGCATACACACACAGACACACATACACACACACAGAGAAAGAGAGAGAGAGAGAGAGAGAGAGAGAGAGAGAGAGAGAGAGAGAGAGAAGGTACTCTCATTTTACAAATAGTGGAGAGGATCGTTCATGTTGAAACCATACAACAGACACATAAATTATGGAATTACAGTCAAAAATATTCTTGATGCACATATGCATCGCCATTTACTATAGAATTAACTAATCTATCCAAATAAAGAAAGAGATAATTTTGTAGTTATAATAATAATAAATTAGAATGGAAGGGCAAGAACAGCATCTGCATAGCTATGCCAGATTTCTGACATTCAAATTCTGTATATGCATGAAATATTTTACCCTCACCACATTGCTGTGCTTTGTGTCAGCTGGTCTCCAAAGTAGAAAACTGAATTGACATCCTTAGTATGCCTGGTTAATGTGCTAATTTATTTTATGAATATCTAATATGAGTAACACTAATAGCTCACTCATTAACATAGTTGTAAATAGTCTTAGATTATGTGGAAATAAAAGTTTATGGATTTGCATATCTTTCATTTAAGAACCAAGAAGGGACATGCCTTTTGAGAGAGTTATGAGATATATTAGAAGCCCGTTAATGACCTTGGTGCTTATTTTAGGAGTATATTGCAAAATGAAAAGTACGTATTTTCTTAAAAGTAGTCATAGATCTAATGTTTGCAGATGTTGAAAATTGTTTGACCTAATAGTTTGATGCTGTCAAAAACTTAATTAGATTCAGTGCTTGATTTTCATTGGTTAAACTGACCTTACGGACTCTTCTCACAAGAACATATTGCAGAGGTGACTTTGAGGATTGGGGATGTAGCTCAGTGATAGAGCGTTTGCTCAGTGTGCACAAGGCCCTGGGTTTAATCTGAAGCATGGCGAAATAAAATTTTAAAATATTAAAAAGAAGGGCTTTGAAGTCACAGAGATAACGCCACTCTTATAGCCCTACAGCTACACTAGACAGACTTGAGATCTACATAATTGAGTTAGGATAGCTATAAGTGACTTCATTGATGTCACTAACAGATTAAAGACAGTTCAAATTTTTAGTTTTGTAATTTCCAAACATTGAATCAATAATTCCCAGAGTCATATTCTTCAAAGATTAGTTGGCAGAGAATAAGATATATATCAGAAGAATGTTTATGAGAAAATTCACACTGAAGCCATACTTCACCTAAACCAAAACCTACTAGGATTACCATGATATCCCCATGTTTCCTTGGTCTCCATCCAGAATTATGTTCCCTTCTACATTTCCATAACCAAATTATTATAGGTATAATAATATATGTTATATGTAATATATAATAACAATAATAATAATAATTTATCAATAATAATAATGATTTATTATTTATCAATAATAATTTATCAATAATAATAATGATAAATTATTATTATTATTATTATTATTATTATTATTATTATTTTGCTTGAACTGGCTAAAAATTCCCATGGATCTTGTCAAAGGATGTTGTATAACATGAACTGAGATGATTTGCATTTTGGTATTAAAATGCCTGCTATGCATATAATGAAGACTTTAGGGCTATCACAAAGACAATGACAATTGTATTGATCTGGAAAACTGATTTGCAATACAGTATCTGTTTGTAGCCCATTCCTGACTTTTACCAAATTTTAAAGTCAGGTTGATTGAAATCAAGGGAACACATTAAGTGATGCGCATAAAATCATTCCAGATATTGGTCTCATTTAAAATAAAAATAAGACAGCATCCTTTCAAATGGAGTGTGTGTGTGTGTGTGTGTGTGTGTGTGTGTGTGTGAGAGAGAGAGAGAGAGAGAGAGAGAGAGAGAATATGAGAGATTTGTATCTGCATATTAGACTGGATACACCTCTAAATTAAGCTTAATTTTTTTTTTGCTATTCCCAGGAAGCAATGCTAAAGACACATCGAAGCTCATAGCAGCCTCATTTTAGACAACTCTCCACAGCTATTCTTTTCAAGTTACCTGTAACACCTTTCAGTCTGTAGTGTTTATAATGGGGAATGAAATTATTTGCCTCATTACTCTGCTTTGAATTTCTTGAAATTCTGATTCAAGCAGGGGAATATCTGTTATTAGTCAGCATTCTGGCTGCTATAATCTAAAAGACCAAACAATACAATTTAAAGAAAGGAAAGTTTATTTGCTCATGGTCTCCTTGGAAATTCTGAGTTCAGTCCATGTGAGGCTAGCATCTGGATGTCAGGAACGAGGGGGAGGGAAAGCACTGCTCCTCACCTCACCGAGGCCAGAAGCCAGAGAACAGGTAAGGGAATCAGGGGCCATATATAATCTCACACCCCCAGAGACTCATGTTCTTCTGCCACAACCTACGGCCCAGGTCACCACCTAGGCCTGTAAATCCATTACAAAGAATGTATCCACTGCTGAGATTACAACCAACATTGCTACCTTGTTTCAGTGAGGACTAGGGGGACATTCTAAATCCAAACCACTGAAATATCCTTAACTCTTCACCTGGACTTCAGCTTTATTTGGTGTAGCAATGAAACACTCAAGACCCATCCTTAAACTAGGGTCTACCACTGCCATGCTCTTTCAACAATAACATAAAAACAAGCTGTCAGCAGATGGGAGTGGAGCAAGTTGTTTATATGAGTTCCAAAGAAAAGATGCACACAATTGTGGAACTGCTTGAAAATGCAATGCTATGACCAGATTCAATCTGCCTCAGTCCCTCCATCCATGTTTGTGGAAGACATCTTTAATTTCCTTAAATCTCTTGTTCCAGTATCAGCTACATGGGGGCAGGGATTGGTTGATTTGTTGTTTGGTTAATTGATCTTGCTCTTTTGTATATTGCTGTATTCCCAAGACCCAGAATAGTACCTAGCATAACATGGAGTCAGCATTCAATACACAAATGTTGAATAAATGAAACAAATGTCTCAAATATAGCTTCAGAATCTTTGCAGCACAACACATGAGGCAAGCAAGATGAAGTCTGTGTACCATCCTTGGATTCTGAGGTCGTCCAAGCTAACCTCATTGTGAAGAGATATAATATCGAAGCAGTCAATTGCAAGCTCAAAAAGCAGGTCCAATATTTCTTCTGGCTCTCATATACCTATATTACAGCTCTAGACATGACCTGCTTTGAGGGAACTACTAAGATTGGTAACTGTAACATAAGGCGTGGTATAAATTAAAACAATGCAAGCATGGTCACTAGGTTAGATTCCCAGGGATGGTTTAACAAATTACCCTCAACTGGATATGGCTTAAAGTAAGACAAATATATACTATCCTGGTTCTTGAGGCTAGAAGTTTGCATTAAAGTGTCAGCAGTACCATGCTCTCTCTGACAGCTTTTGGAGAGCATCCTTCATCACCATTTCCAGTGTCCAGAGGTCCCAGGTGTTCCTTAGCTTAAGGTGGCCTAAGTCCTACCTCTACTTCCATGCTCAAATAACCTTCTCTGTGTGTCTCTCTCTCCTTAGACACTAGTCCTTGGGTTAAGACCTACCCTATTCCAGCATGGCTTCATCTTAACTTGATTAAATCTGTAAAGCCCTTATTTTGAAATAAGGTCACATTCACAGTCACCAAGGGTTGAGATTAGAACATGTATTTTTGAAGGATAACCACTCTAGTCACTGTCCTCCTGGATCTTTCTACTGAAAGTGAAGACACAGATGAGTAAACAGGAAATTACAACTAGATGATAATGTGATTTCACAGGGGAAATAAAGACTGCTATGAGAAAAACTAAAAAGAGCACCTAATCAGATTGCCTAAGGGGCTAGAATTGTACTCAGTGGCAGATAGAAATCTGACAATAAATCATGTTACAAAGTAAGAAATGGGAAGTAGGCAGGTTGTGCCTGGTGCAACTGTTCCAGAAAGTCATTATGATCCAAGATTTCCCTGTCTCCCACTGTGGCTCTGGTTCTTACAGCCACATGATGTCTGCTTCAACACCAGACACCAGGACTGCATTATAGAAAGAAGGGAAAGAGAAAGGGGGAAGATAAATGTGATATAATCTGATTTTACGTCAGGAAACCAACATTGTCCCAGAGACGCCACCTGGTAGACTTCTACTTACAGCTCATGGCACAGAATTGCATTTATAGATTTGGAGATACTCAGGATGTAAGGAGTGCAGGCTGGGCCCATGAAAGTCTGTAAAAAATGTGGAGCCCTGTTAGTAAAGCAGAAGCCCAAGAGGGGATTTTGGTCGGCAATCCTCCACTGAGAATTGGAGAATGAGAAAGACTCTTTCTGATATAGAAGACGGGAGGAGGACTTCCAGACAAAGAGGAGAGTATTTAAAAATATCTAGAAGCAAGAAAGAACCAGGTGAGAAAAGATGAAAAACTCCATATGATTAAATTGCAGTGTCTGAGGTGGAAAGTCACACTAGGAGATGAAGCTGTGGAAGAAGGTGGAGGTCAAGCCATGGAAAGCCCTGTATGCTGTGTTTCTTAGGACTCTTAGATACAATTAGAAACAGACCTTGGCTGTTTTGTGCAAAAAACTAAAGTAATAAAATGTTCTTGGGCAGTCTATAAAATTTTCTAGGATTGAATGACTACATAGTGCTGCACTGCCAGGTGCTAATTATAATGTAGAACTGTCACAGTGGTTTACACAGCCTGCAGGGCTGAACACTAACCCTGCTTGTGCCTTTTATTGGACCCTAGTACTGCCACCAACACCTGCCCAGGGACACAAGCACAGGAGCGCTACCATCCTGGAACTTGCTTGCCATCCATAGAAGCTTGTCACCTCTCATAGTCTGCACAAGAGAGTCTAATCGGTAGAGCCTGTCATGTGTCTAAATTTTATCTGTGGGAAAAGTCTGAATATTCATGGATTAACGGGTTGCTTCTAGAATGCTTCTTTTATAAAAACTAGTTTGCTTCCGACCATAACATGCCCTGCAGAGTCCCCATCAGTACGAAGATTCCCACCAGCTTAGATCTCCTAGTCCCTAGAACTGTAAGAAATAATATCTTATCTTTATAAATTACCCAGTCTCAAGGGTTCTGTTTATATAAATCCTCCTGGTTACAAGGTAAAAAAAAAATGAAAACATAGTAAGAAAGTGGAAACCCAGGGACTCTATGAGATACCACCCGAGGTGTCGTTAGGGAATGCCTTTGAACAGGGAGATGGTACCAACATTGAGACAAAACAGTAGGTTCTCTGGATTATGCTAGACTGTCTTGGAGAAAGAGATAAAATAACTATAATAATTAGCTTTTCTGAAACAGATGAAATAAAGATATGTTTCTATTTGAAGGTATCACTAGCAATTTCACTAACATTCACAGGGAGAGGTGAGTGGGGTGAGTTTCAGAGGGAAACACACCGGGTAATGAGTGCATATATAAATTTATCATTTACAGTCTCACTATGATGTATAATTGCAATGCACCAATAAAATATCTAGTCATTCTGTGCCTGATTTTTAAAATAGATAAAACTGGAGTCGAGTGAGAAGGGAGGAGGAGGCAGGGCCCCTCCTGTTCTCTTGCCCTCTGGCTGGAGCCACTGGGCCCAGAGCAGCAGCTGTATAATCCTCACAGCAGCACAGCTGGTCAGAACTTTGTCTTCTGTCTTCATGCCCAGAGTGAGCCAAGGCTGTAGTTGGCCATCCATGAAAAAAGTTCTGTCAGTGTGGCCCCGCCTGCTATTCTGGAGAGGAATGTATCACCAGGACTGAGTGAGCCACTAGACCCACAACCTGGGCTTACAGCTCCCTGCTCCCTCCCCACGGCAGGGTCCTCATCTAGACTGAGTTAATAAGGATTTGTTACCATAGTGCTCTCCTCTCTCTGCACCTGGGGAACTAAAGTCTCTAAATCCCATGAAGATTAAATCCCAGCTCTGGTTTCAAAGAGACATAACTAATAAAAATATCTTGATATTCTCTGGTCCATCTTACACAAATCATGAGGAAGTAACCTGAGCAGCAGCTTTCAGGCTCAAAAGTGATTCCCATAAATAGTAATGGAACAGTGCAAAGTATGTTAAATAAGGCTGCCTGGCCCAGAGTTGCCCCAGGAAGGAATGCTTATGTTGGAAGTTTACAGTAGAGTTGGGGTTGCCCTATGGAGCACACAGATTACTTTGGTGAATTCATTCTGCCCATTCATAACAAGCAGGGAATGTGGAAGTCCCATACCCTAATTAGCAAAATGTGGACTAGCAAAAGTTTGGGGGTGGCGTAGAGGCTACAAAAGGAATTGCAAAACAATGATCCTGTGGTTGTAATCCTGCCTGAAAGTGTAGGTAGCAGCTTGCCTTTTTGAATGGCCAGACTAAATTGGTTGCACCTTCAGAGTCACACAGACAATAAAAGAATAGATCAGCCGTGTCATGGCAGAGAAATGAGGAGCCAATAGTTTCCCAAAAGGGATCACTTAGGCCCTTCTTAATTAGCCACTGTATATTAAGAGACAATTTAGAATAGAAGAAAATAAAATGCTATTGACTGGCAAATCTTTTTCCTGCTGGTGAGAACCTCATAAGTAAAATCAACTCAGCTATAAAAAATAAAGAAGCTGCTGTTTTGTTGCACATTTGAGGTTAGGGTGAATAAATTTAAGATGTAACTACATTTTTTATTAAAATTTATTCTTATCAATTTCTAGGGCTTTCTAATTATTTTTGTTAGCACATGGGTAAATTTATTTTACCCATATTTGTGCTTATATATGCTTATAATATGTATGACTATATTTTTCCTTGTCATGGACTTGAGAATGTGCCATGCTTCACCAATAAGTGGTGATGCCAAGTTTACCACTTATTGGTCCTCCCAGCAACATTTCTAAAGCGATGCTAGAAATTATCCAGGAAAATATTTAGCTGGAACTATGGTGAAGAATTCCTTTAAAAAAGATGAGACACAATAGCATCATTCTTTGCCTCCTCAATTCACACATGAAAGATTTTTATGTGTAAACTCCAAGTCATACAACCACTTAAAAACATCCAGTCTTTTGACTAGCCCCTTCTTTATGATTTGCCTGAAAGAGAAGCCATATGAGTATTCTTTGAAACACTTTTCACTCTTGGCAAAGTGTTTTAGCTTTCAGCAGAAAACAAAGTAATTATGAAATGTTGGGCCTTTCTTTCCTCTCTCATTTTTTCAAACACACACACACACACACACACACACACACACACTTGCATGTATACTATAGTTATTTCAATATGACTTGACAGCTCTTGTCTTATTGTATCAGGGAATACTTTCAACATCAGTCATGATGTGGATGGCTAAAATTACAGACTATTCCCAGGACCCTTTTAATTAAGTCAAATATCTCATATAAACATCATTTCTCTATTTCATTAGGAGTCATTCTCTAGTAACTGATAGTAGATCAATATGCCCAAAACCCATGAGTTTTCACAGTCTTAGCCAGCCAAAAGTTTGTATTTTATATTTCATAAGGCAAAGATATAGTACTGATAATTTGCAGGGCTCCTTTGAACCATACAGGGTGCTTATTTAACCAGTTTAATGAGTTTTTATCAAGAAATATTAGAGATAAATATAGACACACACACATACAATTTGGAGATCTCTATACTTTCCTGTGTGTATAGTCCACTGGTTTCATTTTTAAAATTTCCCTAATTGACCCCTCAACTAGTACCTTTGCTAAGCTTTCTTAACAAAATTGTTACTTCTTAAGCTAATGCAGTAATCACTTTCACAATTTTCTTTCACAGATATTATCAGCAATTATTCTTAACAATAGTCATCATTATATTTTGACCTACAGTGGCTCAACATTCAATAATGGTGTCCAGTGCTCTGAGGCCGATGGCACCTACTGTGCCCTTAGTGCAACTCCTGGGCTATTTTAAGAGATGTTAACCCCCAAATCTGCATATCTTTTCCCCCTAGTCATCATTATCCTATCATTTCTTTTGCTGGTGAGATATTTATTTTCTCTCACTGATTTGACTCAATTATCCAGGTCACAACTGCCAGGTTGGAACATAAATCAAGTGTTCTAAAATGAGGATTAAGGGCATCAGAAGGGATCAGAAAGTGGAAGGGTAGAAAGGCTTGCTGATTTTCCTCATCAAGTTAACCTTGGTAAGAAGACACCTTAAGGTACAGCGATGGGGGATGATAACTAGGCCAGTAGGCAGTGACCAAAGCTCCTGCTACCAGAGACACCAGCCAAATGTTCAAATGTACATTTTCATGTCCCTGTTTCACCCTGCTAATTTAAGCATTTCTTTTTAAGCAGAGTTATAGACATATTTTCTGGACAATTGGTTACTTAACACAAATATCTTGCTCTTCTTAGTAGATTCATAGCATTTTCTTAAAGTTCATTTTTACCATTTTCAATTTGTTTTGTCAAATCCTAGCATAATCCTCAGGCCTTCATCTCTAAATAAGTGAGTATATTATTGATTTTAAGAAAGCCCTAGAAGTAACCAATAATATTTGCATGGAATAAATATATGTTCAATTCTTGTTGTGAAGATCCAAGAGAATAAAAAAATAAGTACATTTAATGCCTCATTTTACTTCACACAGAATTCATGTATCTTAAATATTCCACATCACTTGGAATGATGCACATTTGGTCCAAAATTCACATTGGCTAAATTATAGGGTTGAGATGCAGAGTGAAAATTGTCTAATCATTTGCTTCCAGTATTTTTGTCTCCACCCATGCTTGGTTTTCTGTGCTATCACTTTTCTGGAAGGTCAGGGGTCCTTACTGTTGGTCAGGTAAAGCTTCATACACCTTTCCTCTTTGCTGTTTTCTAATTAATTATATCACTATGGTTTCAAGTGGTATTTAATATACCTACACACAGTCTAATAAACCACACGAGGATGGATTAATATAAAGTCAAAAGAATATTCTGTCTTGTTTCCAACATCATAATGTCTTCAGCAGCATTTATGCTATGAAAGGTATTCAGTGCTTGCTGTCATAAACCTGACAGGTGATGATAATGTACAGGAAGGCTCGGCACCCTCCAGAAGCCATACATGAGTACTAATATTGGGGTTCAGATCTCAGCTTGGTTGTCCGATATCTATATGATTGCCCACTAGTCTCAGTTTCTTCCCTGTTAAATAGAGAGGACAATGACTACTTCACAGGACTCCTCATGGAATCAGTTCAACACATGAAGTGGTGCATAAGGTATGATTGGTGATAGTAATACTGGGAGTGAGCGGTGAAATAAGGTGCTAATTGGGGGTAATCCAAGGAGTAGAATAGTAGTAGGAATCAAAGCAGTGGGGTATATCGAAACCACATGACTGAAATCCCAGTACTTGGGAGGCTGAGACAGGAGGATCGCAGGTTGGAGGACAGCTTCAGAAATTTAGCAAGGCCCTCATCTACAGTATAACCCTGTTTCATGATAAAAACTAAAATAGGACTGGAGGAACAGCTCAGAGGTAGAACGCCCCTGGGTTCAATCCCAGGTCCTACAAAAAAAAAAAAAAAAAGCAAGCAGTAGGATGTGAGCACTGAGGAGGAGCCACATGAAGCCGGACAAGGGCTAATAAAGGCCACACCAGGTTGCTCACCACCTAGGGGAACAGGTCATTTAGAAGCCATCTGTTGGCATCTGCCCAGTGCAGTCTCTTCCGGGGAAATATGAAGATTCATCTCTGGAGTCCATTGAAAGCTCAGAGGTCAGTGTTGACAGGACTCATATCAATGATGGCTGCTTCTGAATTTGATTATCCATTGGATCAAATTAATGGACAATTGACTCAGTGGCAATACTTCAGCAGAGCTCCTTAAAAGCAGAAATGCTCAGAGTGAAGACATTTGGGAGAAGGTTGCTGTGAAGCTAGTCTTTGACATCTATTCAATCACTTAAAAATAATTAGTGAGTATCCATGCTATGATGTGAATGTGTCCTACTAAATTCATATGTTGCAAACTTAGTCCCCAGTGCAGCAGGATCAGGGTGGAACCCGTAAATGGTGACTAGGTTGTGAGGGTTCTACTCTCATGAATGGGTCAGTACTATTATCCTAGGCATGGATTTCTTATAAAAGGATAAAAAAAAAAAAAACATGAATTTGACTTTTTTCTCTCATGCTCTCTTGCCCTTCTGTCTTCTGCCATGGGATGGCATAACAAGAAGGCCCTCACTAAACACTGGAACCTTAAAAGTGGACTTCCCATTCTCCAGAACTGTGAGAAGTAAATAATTTTTCTTTATAAATCATCCAGTCTGTGGGGTTCTGTTATAGCAGTGCAAAACAGATTAAGACAGAAAATTGATATTGAGAAGTGGATCTATGCTATAAAAAATACCTAAAAATGTGGAAGTAGCTTTGAAAGGGGTACTAAGAAAGAGGCCCAAAGAATTTGGAGGAGCAGGCTAGAAAAGGCTAGATTGCCATGTAAGGGGAATAAAGGGTAATTCTGGTAAGAGCTCAAAAGAAGAGAAAATGAGTAGGAAAACCTAAAACTATTTAAAAATTACTTAAGTGGTCATGATCAGATGATTGAAAGAAATATGAGTGGTAGAAGACATTTTGATAATATCTCAGATAGAACTAAGGAATAGGTATTGGAAATTGGAGTAAAGACTATCATTGTTGCAAAGAAACTGGCAGAATTTTGTCCATGTCCTGGGACTTTGTGGAAGACAGGAATTAAAATTGATATACTAGGATATCTAAGCACCAAAACCTTCAGTGTATTGTATGGCTTATTTTAACCACTTATAGCAAAATGAGAGGAGAAATAAATTACTTAAATTTGGAATTTATAATGAAAAAAGAAGCAGAGTGGAAAAATTTGGAAATTTTATAGCCTGGCCATGTAAGGAATAAAAAGTTATCTTTAGGAGAGCAAACAAAGGTGTAGCTAAGCAACAATTTGCTGAAGAGATTAGTAGAGCTATAAAGGAGCCTGGTTCTATTTATCAAGTCAATGGGAGAATGACCTTGTAGGCATTTCAAGGATCTTCCAGACAATCTAGGACCTTGCAGGCGAGGTTTCCACACAGGCTCCAGTGGGACATCAGTGTTCTGTATCCTGCACCTCCACAAGTCTTTGCTCCCCATATTCTGGTGAAGTGCTCCTCCACCACCTCAGCCTTGGATCAAGTGGGCCCAGGTGTGGTCCATGCTGCCAGAGGGCACAAGGTATACACCTTGGCAGTGTCCATGTGGTGTTAACTCTTCAGATGCACAGAACATGAGAGCTGCGGGGCCATAATAGCTTTCACCTCAATTTCAAAGGATGTTACAGATAACTTGGGGCCCAGGTAGAGACTTGTCATAGGGGCAGAGCCACTACAGAGTGTCTCCACTAGGGCAATGCTTAGAGGGGCCATGGTAAGAGGACAGCTCCTGCCATGGAGCTCCTAGAGTTACAAGCTGGTTGTAAGCAATCAGCCTGGGAAAGGTGCAGACTGGAAACTCTAACCCAAAAGGGAGCTGCTGGGTGGACTGAGTCCAGTAAATCTATAGGGGTGGCATCGTTTCCCTCTGACTTTGAGAACCCAACAACCCCCACCTTCTCCCCTGGTGGACCCAGGATGTGAGACATGGAATCAAAGAATATTCTGGTGGATTAAGATTTAAGACTATTTTCCTTGTTGGATTTTGGATTTACTTGAGACCAAATACCGCTTTCTTTTTGCCCATTTCTTCCTTTCTGAATGAGAATGTCTATCCTATGCCTGTTCCACCATTGCATTTTGGGAGTAGATAACTGGTTAAATTTCACAGGCTCACATCTTGAGGGAAGTTTGCCTCATGATGAATCATGCCTTGAGTTTCACATCTGATCAGTAACCTGATCTTCAGAGTTACTGAGATGAAAGGAATGTGTTTTGTATTTTAGCAGGACATGGATTTCGAGGGCCTGGGGTGAATTCTGTTGTTTGAATGCAATGGAAACTCAATCAGTTCCTGTGATGGAAGCAATCACTAGTGCAATAGTGTTGAGAGCTGGTACTTTGGGGAGGTGATGAGGTCTTGAATGGATTGATGCCACTATTGTGGGAGTGAGTCAGCTATCTTGGGAGTGGGCTCTTGATACAAGGATGAGTTCGCCTCCACCTCTCATTTTCTTGCCTTTCTCCCTTCTGCCATGACATGATGAAGCAAGAAGTTCTTTGCCAAATGTCAGCACCCTGGTACTGGACTTCACAGCCTTTTAGATCTGTGATAAACTTGTTTATAATTTACCCAATCTGTGCTATTGTGTTATGCAATGCAATATGGTCTAAGACAAACTGTCATTTGTCATGCACCTTTAAGGGTGGTTGTCCTCCCTGCATTCATGGGCCTTCTAATCTGAGAAGGGGAGGAGAATTACAGTAAATTATAAGTAGGAAAGTACAACTGAGGCCTAAAGGAAGAGTAGCAGTGTACCAGGCAAACGAAGATGGCCAGAACACTGCAGGCAGCAAGAGCAGCACATGAAGGTCTTTGGAGTAGAGGGAAAGAGAGCTCTTTAAAGCTGTGGGGAGAAAAGATTCCAGTTTTATCAAGAGGCTGGAGAATCAAAAAGTGACAAAATAAGTGATTTAAAGTCATGTTACAGAGTTTGCATTTTTATCCTAAGCGTATAGATAAGACATTATGGCTTTAGTGAGACAACCAACATGGAGGGAATTTGCAGTAAACAAAGGTGATAATGGTTGTTGGATGGAATGTGGCTTCTAATAAAGGAAATCAGGTGTTAGGATAATTAAAAGTGGTTGGGGCAGTCCAGGTAGGAAAATGTAGAGGTCTGGACTGTGACAGTGTAGTGAAAATAGGAAAGAAGCCACAAAATACAGAAGTAGAGAGGAGTCCAGGTTGGCTCATAGTAATCGGGTTTGAATCATTATGGATAAGGGACATGAAAGAGTGTGTTCAGATGATTGAGGCTGTGAGAAAGAAGATGAATTCAATTCTGGACAGGTTAACTGCTTAGTGCTTACAATGTATCTGAGTAGCTATGTCTTAGTGGCCATAGTATCAGTGGGTCTGGTACTCCAGTGAATAGGCTGAATCAGAGATAGAGAAATTGGAAGTATTGACATTCCTGGAATTGAAGTTGTGGGGGAGAGGATGAAGGTACCCAGGAAGAGTGAAAGGAGAGCTGAGGGATGAACTCGAGAATCAATTACACATAAGAAACAAGCAGATGAGAACTCTATGAAGAAAACAGACTATTAAAGATGTAGGTAGAGGGATCCAGGTGCTGTGGCAAATGCCAGTAATTCCAGTTTGGGAGGCTGAGACAGGATGATTAAAGGCTTGAGGCCAGCCTCAGCAACTTAAGAAGACCCTGTTTCAAATAAAAATATAAAAAGTGCTGTGGGTATAGCTCAGAGGTAGAATTCTCCTGGGTACCAAAAAGAAAGGCAGGAGGGAAGGCAGATATTTTGGTCCCACAGAAACCAGGAGGCATCTTAGAAAGGACAGAGTGGTCTACATCATCAAGTTCCAGAACGGAAAAATCCATGACCTTTTGAGGCAGTTTCATTGAAACTGAACAAGCATAAGCCAAATAAGAGAAAAGGTTAGAGAGAATGGCAAGCAAACGGAAATAAGGGAAATAACTCAGAATGTTGGCCATGAAGAGGAAGAGCAGTAGTTAGAGGGGGCAGATTGTAGACCACAAACAACTACTCAAAGAACAAGATTATCACTGAAGCTGAAGCCACTGGAGCTAATGGCTACCTTTCATAGTCTTCTCAGGAAAGAGTCTACAGCTAAATTGGCACATGGAGAAAGAAGCCCACAATCAGACAAGAAGGAATGTGTGTGGAAGAAGCAGCGCAGGGATGTTGGGCCATCCTTACCAGTTTTTATAGACAGCAAGTCTATAAAAACTTGCAAGTAGACATTATTTAGCACTCTCTCTCTTTTTTCTCCTCTCCCTCTCCTTAACCTTCTCCCTCTTCCTCTCTCCTTTCTTTCCTGCCCCCCCACCACCCCCCCCCTTTCTCACAGGTAAGCACAAGCATGCCTGCCTATGTGCCTGTGGTATTGGGGACTGAACTCAGGGATGTTCTACCTAAGCTACAACCCCAGTCCTTTTAATTTTTATTTTGAAATGGGGTATAACTAGGTTGCTGAGAGTCTCACTATGTTGCTGAGGCTGTCCTCAAACCTGAAATTCTCCTGTCTCAGCCTCCCAAGTACTAGGATTACTGGTGTGCACCACCATGTCTGGCTATTCCTCTCATATATTTTAAGAGGGCTCTGTGTTCTGCAAAAAAGGAACTCCTCATCAGAAGAAATAATCACTAACACTCACTAACCACAGCACTATTCTGTACTGTATTCATATAGTCTTGATATCCATTTCTTATTTATCACATTCAATGCAACTTCCATCTTTGCTTAATAAACACACTTACAGCAAATCTACAAAAGAACAAGTAAGTAGCCACATGACAGATAGTTCTAAGACAAAAAAAACATTCTTTTAGAGCCTTTAAAAGCAGTTTTGAGAATATTTTCTAGCATTTTAAATAAATATGTTCATATCCAATTTGTAACCCAAGAAAGCCAATTTAAAAATTCATTATTGCCTACTCACTCTGTCTGAGAGGCAGGTTGGGCTGAATCATCTGAGAGGCTGGCTATAGCTTGCTTGCTGTTCAATAGAAACAGATGTAGCACAAGTGCAAATGTTTGTGTTCATTTACAAAACAGCAATATTTCAGCCTACTTGTATCCATAACACTTCATGAAGAGTCTTTAACATCATTTCTACCTTGGAACAAAGCACAGTTTCTGAAATTTATGTAAGATATTTGGTTTCAAAATGGATTTGGACAATTTTGTCCTCTGGAGAATGCGTGAAAAGGTAAATACGTGGAAAAATGCTTCTGAAGCTTCCCTTGGAGTCACAAAAAGGATTAAAGTTGGAGGCGTTAGATGACTAATGACAAGACTCTGTTGGTTAAAAACCACCTACTCATGTTCGAAGGGGAAGTAATGAAATATGATACCAATAAAATCTAATAATTTGCAATCATGGTGGATCTACAAAACATTATTAAATATCCCTTGACAACTTTGAAAAAAAACCTCTGATTGCCAAGTCTCATTTTAAATTAAAACCTGTTCCTTGTACACCACGTCACTCTTACGCAGGCAAGGTAATGAAGGAAACTTACGATGCTTTGTGTGTATTGCTGCAGAGTTAGCTGGCTGGCCACCCTTATGATATAATCTTTTTCCACTGCAATTTAATTAAAACAGTGAAGGATCTGACCTTTGCTGGAGATTTTCTTATCCATAGCACTAAAAATATCCCTTGGAAGCAATCTGTCAATATGATCTTTCAAATGAAATCCTACCAGGACTGGAGAAGAAGAGAAAGGAAATGAGGCACAACAGAATCCACAAAGGTTAGCACAGTTTAGACCATGGTTAGTTGTCATGAAAGCTGAGTTATAAGTTTGTTTACATGGAAGATAAGAAACAAATTTAAGCTATCTAATTACATAAAGCAATGAAAGTCCTCCCCTCCCTAGCATCCAGCATATAATAAGGGTATGATCAATGAGACTTGCCACCTACTCTGCCCGTCTGCCTGGCTTCTGGGAATTATCCTGTGTCTCTTTTGGTTTGGCCATCACTTAGAGGCTTTAATGTCTTGATTTATAGATATCCATGGGAGGCCTCCCTGTCCCTGCACTCCCATAAATCTACACAATCTGTAGCAGAAGATTTCGATGAAGAAAGAGCCCCTCTTTATTGATGATAACAGGAGTTCACTACCCACTCTGTTCTGATAATTGATGTGTTCCTGTCTGGTCATAGGATAAATGCCATTTATCTTCATAGCTGTGATGAGAGGAAATTTCCTACAGATCATGGTGGGAATGTGGGCTTCTGATATGAACTACAATCTGATGAATAAGGAATATAAGTACTAGAGAGAAGTAGGGCATAACTCAACGAGAAATGGAGGCCCTGGCGGAGAAGAAGTCCTGCCAATCATGCTAGTCACTCCATACCGAATGCTTAAATGGTTCATATTTGAGGTGAGATAGACCTGGGATCAGCTCCTTCACTACTTCCTAGTCACAACTTAGGAAATTCACGAATCATTTCTGACTTGGCTTACAAAATGGGAAGAGGGTTATTGATTTTGCAAATTTGTCAGGATAATAGAGATGTTTACTATGTCATCTGGCATATATTACTTTTTTTTTTTTTTTTTGGTAATAAGTATAGGCCGTTAGCAATAATCAGGAAAATAAAAAGAAGAGCACTAGAGAAACTGTGGATCAGGTGAAGATGTTAAAAATTCCCACAATAAAATATAAATTTAAGCTAGAGTGTACTGGCCAAACTCATGTTGTTGGTCAATTGAATTAAATAATAAGCACATCTGGATGTAGTGATACACTCCTGTTATTCCAGAACATGGGAGGCTGAGACAGGAGGATCACAGGTTTGAGGCCAGGCTTTGCAACTTGGCAAGACCCTATTTCAAAATAAAAAATTAAATAGACTGGGGGTATAGCTTAGAGATAGAATGTCTCTGGGTTCCATCTTTATACCAATAATAATGAGAGGCACACATTAGTCAATGCAACATTATTGGCTTACTAAACAAATACCAATTTCAAATTTGCTTCAATTAATTCATGGTACACTCATGCATTCTCAGTTTTTGCTGTGATTTAATAAGTGCCCCATACCAAGTACACCTTCAGCCTAGCCAATGATCTCATATGAATAGATCAGAGTCCTCAGGAGAGTGGAAGCCATCACAATTTCAATTGTGATGAAAATCATATACTTGTACCTTCTTCCTGTGTTTCTGAATCAAGTGCAAACCTTAATCATTGAATGCAGCAGAGGCATCTGGAAGATGTGTTGCTACTAGTTGGAAGCAGACACCAGATGGGTGAGTCAATCTTGGACAGATGGTAAATTGATATTAATTAATTATAAGCCTAGACTTTTCCACCATTCATGATTCTCAGTCTATGGATAAGTTTACCCTTTTGGGCTCATTTCAGCTTTCTAAATTTCTCTTTCTAAACTATATGATTTTGAGAGGGAAAAAGGAGATTTTTTTT
>PVLC010025389.1:0-23694 GCA_004027655.1 Graphiurus murinus | reverse complement strand
ACATGATGTACTTACACAATCATATCAAGGTCACTCACTGATGTGAACCTGAGGGGGAGGGAGGGGGAGGGAATGGGGTGGGAATTGGGGAAGGGGTCAAATGAGAAGTGTGTGCAAATATGTTGTTAACAACTTGTACTTAACAAAGATATATGCTATGTTGCACGAATTACTACAATAAAAAATTAAAAAAAAAAAATAAAAACCAGTGGAGGCGGTTTTTCTGACGAGGGGACTGAGGAGCCAGGGTACCCCGATTCTCCACAGGACTCTTCTTGGCTGTGTGGGGCCGGCCTGTGTGGCGCAGGGCGCGGCCCCCTGGTCTCCCCCCACTTACGGCTCACAGCGCTACTGCTCCTCCCCCGAGTCCCAGCAACCCCAAAGTCTCAGACATTGTGAAGTGTCCTGAGGGCACGGGATCATCCACCCTGTCCCCAGGCGTGAACCTGAGTCTCGTCACCACCAAACTGGCAGAGAAAGCACGGCCACAGTAGCAGTAGCACATTATTATTTTGATCTTTTCCAAAACGTAGGCGGAGTGAGCGGCCCGCCCGCGGGGAACATCACATTTCAGACAGCCGGAAAGGTCGCACAAGCTTCGGGAAAAACAAACATCACTGAGATCCAGACGGAAGCCGAGATGACGTGGTTGGCCAGAACCTTTGGTTTAACAGCAGCTGGGGAGATTTCAGCGCCAAGGTCCTGAGAATTCAGCTGGGGGGTCATTGATTGGCTCTGTCTGTGGCCGTCCCTACTCTAGGAGGGCCCTGGACATGAAGTAGATTCGACAATCATTAATTCTCTCACCCGCTCATTCATTCATTCGCTGGTCTCTAGCGTGGGACGGGAGCAGTGTGCCCCTCCTTGGTGAAGGAATTTAGGGGGAGAGATGCCAAGGTTACACTGCCTCCAGGGAGGACTCAGTGGGCTGTTAGTAGAAAGGAGACACGGTCACCACAGCCACTTTAATAGCATTTATTTGTTTGCTTGTCTATTTATTTCTGTATGTTTATTTTGTGGTGCTGGGGATTGAACCCTGGGGCATCCTACCTCTGAGGCTACACCTCTAGCCTTTTTAACTTTTATTTTGAAACAGGGTCTCCCTAGGTTGCTGAAGGTCTCGGTAAATTGTTGAGGCTGGTGGCGAACCTGCATGCAATCCTCCTGTCTCAGCCTCTCAAGTACTGGGCTTCCAGGCATGGGCCGCACTGACTAGCTAGCACGTATTTATTGAGTTCTTTGTGCTCATTGTACAGAGCTAATCAGAGTTCTAAGAGGTAGGGATGATTGTCCCCGAGAGAACTCAGCAAGGCTAAGTTACTTGCTCGTCGCAGAAGAGGAACTGCAGTCCAGCGCGGGCTTGGTCCTCTCTGAAGACCAGGCAGAGTGGGCAGGCTAAATCCCCTTGAAGGAGTGATTTTGAGCAGGGCCTGGAAAGAAGAGAGTGACCCACTCGTACCCAGTCATAGAACATTCTGGGAGTGTCTCAATGGGTCATAGGGAAACTTTTCTGTCTTTCTTTTCTTTTTTTTTTTTTTGTGGTACTGGGTTCAATAACCCAGGGGCATTCTACCTCCGAGCTACACCTCTAGTCCTAATTTTATTCTTTATTTTGAAACAGAGTCTCACTAAGTTGCGGAGGACCTCACTAAGTAGCTGAGGCTGGCCTCGAAACTGGATCCTCCGGTCTCAGCCTCCCAAGTACTGGGATTACAACCGTGTGCCATCACACCCAGCTGATAGGGCAATTCTAAATTCAGGGTTTTGAGTAACCGCCAAACTGTTTTGCACAGCTGTGGTACCAGTGTACATTCCCACCAGTCACGTACTTAGATTTCAATTTCTGCAGATCCTGGCCAATATTTATTTTCTGTTGTTGTTGTTGCTGCTGCTGTTTTAATGCCATCTTGGTGGGTATGAACTGGTATCTCCAAGTGGTCTTGACTCACACTTTCTTATGACCAGTGAGGCTGAACACCTTTTCCTGGGCTTTTTGTCCCCTGGATATCTTTGGAGAAGTGTCTACTCAAGTCCTTTGCCTATTCGTTAATCAGGTTGCTTATTTTGCTGTTGTTCTTGAGTTGAGGGGTGCCTATGTGTTCTGGGTAGTAATCCCCTTTGTACAATTTTTGTTTTGTTTTATGGATCGGTTAAAATGAAATTAGAAAGATACACAGCTTTCTCTGGGTTTTTAGGTCTTCGTTGCTTAAGGCTTCCTGATCATATAAAACTTTGTAAATAACTATGTTATGCTTTTATCTTGTTAATCTGTCTTTTGTTATATGAGTGTCAGACATAATTCCCGGTGATGGCCAGGGGTAAGCTGTTACTTTCTTCCCTTACCTCATCCTACCTGGAGTCTGATTATCATTATCATTGCTTGTGTTTACTTATCTTGTTGACTGAGGGAGAAATCTCATGTGCTCCTGTTGAATTGAGTTAGGTTTAGGCTGAAGCTGCTTCTGGACATGTTTGAAATTTGATCTAAAGGTTTCTCAGCAGGTAGTGAACTTTAACTTGATGTGTGAACAAGACTATAACCTACTCCTGTAGCAAGTAGCTGAGTCTCAGCCAATCACAAGCAGCCAACTGTTCAAACCACTTAAGACAGACAAGAGCTGTAACCAATCAGGCTGTCTCCTCCTCACTTCCCACCTCTGTATGTCACTTCCTTTTCTCCGGCTATAAATGCAACCACCCACATGGTGGCTGGACTTTTCAAACCCTTTTAGGGCCCAGCTACTGCCTGGATTCTAAGTTTACAAACAAAGTCAATTAAGATCTATAAAAACAGAGTTGTGATTTTCTTTTAATGCATCAAAGATTGTATTGCACCCTCCAGGTGGAGAATAGCTATCTTTTTGTGTATCTCCAGAGCTTTTTTGTTTTGTTTTGTTTTTGTGGACTTTTTCTTTTATTCTTATCTTGGATTATTTGTCTGACTTTTAAATAGAAAACCATATTAGGATAATGAGTAAGCTTTTTAAATGACACCCTTTGTTCCTACTCAGTGAGCCGAGACATAGGCTGTCCAGAGATTGCACAGTCGGCAAGCTGCCAGAGTGCCTTCCCACCAGGTTCCAGCATCAGGGAAAAGATGGCTGGTTTCCTTTCGCTTCCAGAAGAAAAGCATCTCCTGAAGTGTGCAGAACTACGTGGAAAGTGTTTCTTTGTGTGATTCTCAACAGAGTTATTTTCCCCTTTACCCACTGTTGTTCTGAGACCCATGCGCTGGTACCTTTAAGTACCATGAGTCTGTATGTATGTGTGTATATATATTTTTTGGTAGGCTGACTCAAACCTTTATGGAACATGGTTAACATAAATAGACTGTTAAAAATAGAGTTGCCATTCCCATTGAACTTGGTCTCACTTCTGTCCTCCAGAGCTGCACCTAACCCTCCCCCCAGCGTCAGTGTGAAAGCTGGCTCCACGTCAGCCTAAGCTTCTCCAGGATGAGTCTTAGTGACAAAAACTTTTAATGCATAAATAGGGAAGGCTGGCCTTCCAAAAAGAGCCTGTAGCGGGCCAATGGAGAGACCTGTCAAGCATCTCTCATCATTAGCGAGCTTTTCTCCTCTGTCCACACGGGGTTTTGTGTGTGTAAGGTACTGAGGATTGACCCAAGGGCATTCGGCCTCTGAGCTACACCCTCAGTCCTATTTTTGTTTTGAAACAGGGTCTCGCTAAGTTGCTGAGGCTGTCCTAGAACCTGTGCTCCTCCTGCTTCAGCCTCCCAAGTACTGGGATTACAGGCGTGCACCACCGCGCCCGGCTCTCTAGACATGTTTATAAATACTCAATTAGTTAATGCTACTGGGCCTGCCTTTTATTTCCCAATATAGTGTTTGTTTAGAGGGAATCTAGAGGCATCTGAGCTCTTACAATAAAAATGTAAACTAAAACATTCTTAACCCTCTTAGTGTTTTTAAAAAGAACAAAGCAACCAAACACAACTGTGGTCTTTGGCTCACTTTGTAGAAAGAAGCAAATAAGCGTGCTGCCAGTGACAGGCTGCTTTGGGGACGGTGGTCACAGGGCCAACGACACATTCATACTAATTAGTGGTGGCACCAAAATAGAAGCCCCTGCCGTGCTTTCCCTGTTGTTAAGGGGACGGCTCCCCAACAGCCCCCCAAAGGCGCCCAGTGCTTTCTGTGGCTTTCCATCTGTGCCTGCTGTCGCCAAGAGATGACACCGACTGCTCATTTGTCATGCGGCGGAGTTGTGCGTGTGCACGCGTGTGTGTGTTGGGGGTGGGCCCGGAGGAGCAGGGCTGGGAAAGGCTGTCCGCTGTGCTCGGCAAGAGGGGCCGCAGAGCAGCTGGCCCATTAGCACCGGTCACCGACACCTGTGAGCTGGCGTGGTGACAAGCACGTCCTGAGCCTGCGGGAGGAAGAGCGCGCCCAAAGCCCTCGCTGCTCCACCGAGAAGCCTCCGCTGTCACGCCTCCGCCTCGGCTGCTGAGTCATTCTCGGGCACTGAACCCAGGGCATTCCGCCTCTGAGTGCCACCCCCAAGCCCCAGAGACAGTCTTTTTAACAAATGGGGTTGGGAAAACTGGTTATCCATTTGTAGAAAAAGGGAACTAAATCCTTACCTCTCACCCTGCACAGGGGTCAACTTGAGATGCATCAAAGACCTGGAAGTTAGACCAGAGGTGGTGAAGCTACTCGAGGAGGGGAGAGGTTCAACACTCCAGCGTTTAGGCTCAGGGAGAAACTTCCTCAGCAAGACCCCCAACGCTCAGGAATCTAAACAAGAATTAGTAAAAGGGATGGCATTCAACTAAGAAGTTTCTGCACATCAAAGGAAACCATCACGAGTCTAAAGAGAAAGTCTATGGAATGGGAGAAGATCTTTACCAGCTATCCCTCTGATAGAAGATTAATATCTAGAATATACAAAGAACTTAAAAGACTTTACACTAGAAAATCAAATAACCAGTCAAGAAATGGGCAACTGAATTGAATAGACGCTTCACATAACAGGGTCTCGCTAAGTTGCAGAGGGGCTCACTAAGTTGCTAAGACTGGCCTTGAGCCTGCGATCCTCCTGTCTTAGCCTCTCAAATAATGGGATTATAAGTGTGTGCCACCATGCCCAGCTTGTATTCCTTTAATTTCCTTCTCTTGCCTTATTGCCTTGTCTAGATTTTCAAGTTCTATATTGAAAAAGAGTGGTGATAGTTGGCATCCTTGTCTTGTTCCTGTGTGTGTGTGTGTGTGTGTGTGTGTGTGTGTGTGTGTGTGCGCACTAGGGATTGAACTCAGGGCCATTCTACCTTAAGCTACATCCTCAGCCCAATTTTATTTTTTATGTTAAAACAAGGTTTCTCACTAAGTTGCCGAGGCTGGTCTCCAACCTGCGATCCTCCTGTCTCAGCCTCCCAATTACCAAGATTATAAGCATGTGCCACCACGCCCACCTCTAAAAGTATATTTAAAGAAAGAGAAGAGGCACAGGGTGACGTCCTCGCTGGGGAGCCTCCTGAGGCTGCGGAGGAGCAGCTGCGAGAGAACGTGGCACCTGCTTCTGCGGGGGCCGTGTGACACTCGGGGGACCAATCGCAGCCCCTCTGGGCGATTAGTTGGGACAGACCCCTGCTCTAAAAGCCACATGAACAAGGGAAAGACAAACCCTCTTGTTAACATTAAAATTTCATATGCGCGTGGGAGACACCCAGGGAATGGGAGCCCTCAAAGAGGACTTGGGTTGGGATTCTGGCGTGTACAGCATCGTCAACAAAGAACAGTAAATGTCTAGAGAAATGACGAGATGAAGGGAAAGGGCTCCGGGCCGCTACAGGTGGCGACTGGGGGAGAGCCAGGCAGGTGAGCCGAGCTCTTGACGGAGATTGTCTGGTGCCGGCTCTCGGCCTGTAAGAGTCCACAGCTGTCTATGATGGTGAGTGAGTGAGTGTGTGTGTGTGTGTGTGTGTGTGTGTGTGTGTGTGTGTGTGTGGTCCTGGGGCTGGACCCAGGGGTCTCTACCACTGAGCTACACCACCAGCCCTTTTTATTTTTTATTTTGAAGCAAGGTCTCACTAAGTTACTGCACACATGGGGTGTGGAGGCCAGCCCACAGCAACCTAGTGAGACCTTTTTTTTTCGGTACTGCGAATTGAACCCAGGGGCATTCTACCTCCGAGTTACACCCCCAGTCCTATTTTTTATTCTTTATTTTGAAACAGGGTCTCACTAAGTTGTGGAGAGCCTCACTAAGTAGCTGAGGCTGGCTGTGAACCTGTGATCCTCCAGTCTCAGCCTCCTAAGTACTGGGGTTACAAGCATGCACTACCACGTCCGGCTGTGAGACCCTTTTTCAAAAAAAAAAAAAAAAAAAAAAAAGAAGAAAAGGGCTGGATGTGTAGGTCAGAGGTAGAATGCTCTTGAGTTCAATCCCCTGCACCAAGGGGGGGGGGGGGAATTGCCTCAAAGCTGCAATCCTCTTGTCTCTGTGTCCCAAGTACTGGGATTATAGGTGTGCTCCAGCACACCCGGCCCGTAGTTAATCTCTTCCTGGTAGGAGAAGGCAGAACTTTTATCTTTTTATAAGAAATATAAGATCTTCTCTTCAAACTAAAAACAAAGGCATCTCCATTTTATACTAACTTCGGTTTGTCCCCATTTTGTATTAACTTCTGTCTCAGAATTTTGGCAACTCTCAGTCCACAGTGCTGTGTCTGGATGAGGTGAGAACGTTCCTAATGTGTTGGTTTAGCTGGGCGTGGTGGTACGTGCTCGTAATTCCAGTACTTGGGAGGCTGAGACAGGAGGATCGCAGGTTCACGGCCAACCTCAGCTACTTAGTGAGGCCCTCCGCAACTTAGCAAGACCCTATTTCAAAATAACAAATAGGGCTGAGGGTGTAGCTTGGAGGTAGAATGCCCCTGGGTTCAATCCCCAGTACCACAAAACAACAACAACAACAACAACAAAAACTAACTAACTAACGTGTTGGTTTAAGCTAGCCAATTGCACAGAGCTGTGGATCCAAGCCCTCACCAACCCGGGCCCGGGCAGGATGGCGCCAGGGTCGGGATCGGTGGCACGCCATTTTGCAAGAAGTCAAGTCTTGCCTTGCGGAGCGCCTCTCCAGTGTTTGCTCTTATGGCCGATTCACAGTTCACACCACTGTGAAGCTAAGTCCTTCTTTTAGAGGCCAGTGGGATGGCGGCGAGTTCTCCTGCACGTGAAGCTTGTGAACTCTTTCGGCTCAACCATCCTACAGACTGGGGGGTGCCATGTCCTACCCCCACAGCCCCGAGTCACATAGTCGACGTTCAAGTCTCCACCCCACCACTGGACAGTTCTGTGTCTTCAGGAAAAAGTACTGCAACTCCCTGACTTCCATTTTCTTAGCTGTGAATCAGGACCTTCCTTGGAGGGCTGTCTTTTTTTTTTTTTTTTTTTTTTTGCGGTACTGGGGATTGAACTCAGGGGCATTCTACCTCCAATCTATACCCCCAGCCCTATTTTTTATTCTGTATTTTGAAACAGGGTCTCACTAAGTTGTGGAGTGCCTCACTAGGTAGCGGAGGCTGGCCGCGAACCCGGATCCTCTGGTCTCAGCCTCCCGAATGCTGGGATTACAAGCGTGCGCCACCACGCCTGGCTCTGGAGGGTCGTCTTGAAGACTCAGGGCGTTTAAGCTGGCACGCTGCCTGGCGCGGAGCAGATGCACGGCAGTGTTGCCGGTCCTCCTTGTTTGAGCAAATCCCACTGGGCCTTCCTGCCCGGCCGCAGACCCCCGGCCTCCCCTCCAGACTCTTAATAGCTGAGCGGCACCCCCCTTCCCACCAGGCAGCTGTTCGGGCTCTGATGGCAGATGGCCAGCGCCCCGTCATTAACATCTGACAGCCTTTGTGAAGCTAGCGGCTTAGGCTGTCCCGACCAGCCTGACCCACTGCATCAAACGCAGAGTTTCTGGTGGCAGCTCCTGCCCCGGGAGCAGGTCCCCTGGGGGAGGGACAAGGCTCCTGGCCACAGGGCCCAGGTGACGTCCCAGAGCTTTGTTCTCTGTGCCGCCTGCCAGCCTTTCTGGAAGCTTCCCAGCCTCGACTGCTTTATCTTACAGAGTAAATTCATTCAGTGAATGTTTGATGTCTGCCTTGTACCCACTACGATGGTCAGTGCAAAAGACACAAAACCAAGCAACAGAGACCCTGCCCTCCACCTGCTCCCACTCTGGTGAGGTAGCGGCTAGACAGTAAGACAGGGAAGACAGGCAGCGACAGACATTCAGCGATGACATCGCCCGGCACAGAACCTCCTGCGCTGTTCTTAGACCTTCCCCGCGTGGCTCTGACCTACGGAGGTGCCGGGTCTCGCTTTGCAGATGTGAGCACAGAGAGGCTAACTACGCGATCAGGGTTGCCCAGCCTGGTGGTGTGGAGTAGGAGTTGAAATTTACACAGTGGGCTCGGGTGTGCAAAGCCAACACACTTCTGTTATCAGGGACAGGGCTCATCTGGTGCTGGGTGAGATTCCTGCTGCTGGTAACACGAACTTAAACATGTCTCCTAAATGTATAGTCAACAGCACAACCACCTCGGGAGGCTGAGAGAGGAGGATTGCAGGTTCGAGGCCAGCCGCAGCAACTTAGATTCTCAGCCACTTAGAGAGATCCCGTTTCAATATAAAAAATAAAAATAAAAAGGGTTGTGAGGAAAGGGGTGGGAACTTTGGAGGTAGAATGTCCCTGGGTTCCATTACCAATGTAAAAAAAAAAAAAAAAAAAAAGACGCAGCATTTTGGTCAATGACTGATGCATAGAGGATGTGGCCCCATAAAACGCTCTGGCCTGGTGAAGCTGAAGCCAGTGGAGTTTGTGAAAGTACACTCGTGACGCTCCCACAGCCATGGCTGTCGACAACCCGTCCCGGTGGTTAAGCAGCGTGCGCCTTCACCTCCACTGCCCAGCCCTTTTCGTTAAAACAGCTGATCGGAGTGTGGCTCCTTCCCCGGCATTTTCCCAAGAAGCCCCTGAGCCTCCTGCTCCCCTGCCCACGCTGCTCTGGGGTGCTGGCCGGCCCTGGTCTGGGGCCTGCTCGGGCATGGGTGGGTGCGCCGCTGGTTTCTTTTGGCATCTGCACAGGCCCTGGCTGCTGCAGCCGATCTGATTCGGGGTCTCATTTCTCAGCATAGAATCTGGGGCCCCTGTGCTCACCCCGCACCACTGAGGTCTGGCCTCCCGGGCCTCAGCCCAGATCTCCTCCGTCTCCAGGGATGGTGACCATGCAGCTCTCCTGCTACAGGTCAGCCGTTCCTCCCCAGAAAGTCTCAGGGTCCCCAACTCCAGCTCCCTGTGCTGCTCCCCCCAAGTCACCAGGACTCTCCGGGTCCCAGACTGTCTCACTGAGTCAGCCACGCCTGGTTATTTTGCTATAAAGGGAGTTTTGGAGCCGGGCGTGGTGGTGCACGCTTGTAATCCCACCATTTGGGGGGCTGAGACCAGAGGATCCGGGTTTGTGGCCAGCCTCAGCTACCTAGTGAGGCACTCTGCAACTTAGTGAGACCCGGTTTCAAAATAAAGAATAAAAAGTAGGGCTGGGGGTATAGCTTGGAGGTAGAATGCCCCTGAGTTCAATCCCCAGTACCGCCAAAAAAAAGAGAAAGTTTTTCGAATGGAGGGAACCTTTCTCCTGAATTGTTGGACCGCTATCTCCTGAGAAACTCTCCGCCTGGAGGCTTAAAGCCGACCAGGCACATGTGTTGTCCGCAGCTCTTCGTGGCCTTCCTGTTTGGGTGAAAACCTCGTGGCTGAGCTTCTAGCGTGCAAAGGCTGCCGGGGAACAAACCTGCGTGGTGAGGAGGCAGTGGGAGGCCCCGCCCCTCTGACCCAGACACAGAGCAGAGGGTGCGCCTGCATCCCGCCTGCATTCCGCCTGCATCCCGCCCGCATCCCGCCTGCATCCCGCCTGCATCCCGCCTGCATCCCGGCTCCCAGCGCTGTTGGGGCTGTGCTGAAGCCCCTCTACATACACACAGGAGAAAAGGCCTTCCCACCTGGGTTGGGGTGGGGGAGCAGGGGGTTGGTGCTTGGAAAAGGTGCTTCTAACTTGGTCTGGAGGGCAAAGAGGTAAGCTGATCAAGGCAGGCGTGATGGGGCATGCCTGTAACCCCAGGACTTGGAGGCTGAGACAGGAGGATCAAGAGTTCGAGGCCAGTGTGCAGTAACTTAGTGACGCCCTCAGCAACTTAGTGAGGCTCCGTTTCAAAATAAAAAATGAAAAAAAGGGCTGGGAGTGTAGCACAGGGGTGGAATGCCCCTGGGTCAATCCCCAGTACCCAAAAAAGAAAAGGAGTTAAGCTGACCGGTTCTGAGTGGGACGGTGTTGGGGTGAAGAGGCCACGTGGGGACCAGCAGTGTGAGACACAGGGCCGTTTGCACCTGCGCACTTACTCACTGGACGGGTGGTTTCCGTGCAGGCCTGGCCTGAGTACCAGGGAAGTCATCACCAGGTTTTTTTTTTTTTTTTTGCGGTACTGGGGATTGAACTCAGGGGCATTCTACCTCCGAACTATACCCTCAAGCCCTATTTTTATTCTTTATTTTGAAACAGGGTCTCACGAAGTTGCGGAGGGCCTCACTAAGCAGCTGAGGCTGGCCAAGAACCTGGATCCTCCTGTCTCAGCCTCCCGAATGCTGGGATTACAAGCGTGCGCCACCACGCCTGGCTTGCCACCGTTATTTGTATATGGATTTACTTCTAAACTTCTTAGTGTGTTCCATTACTCTGTTTTTCGTGTGTTCATACCACACAGTTTTAATTATGGTAGCTTTATAATGTGTTGTTTCAATTTAATGTTAGCAGTAAACTTCTTAAACACTTAAAAAAAACCATTCTTTTGGAACTAGACTTAAAATTAAATGCCAATTAGAGGCAAGACCTAAGTTAGGGTTTGGATATGCGCTGTCCCCCCAGAAAGGCTCATGTGCTGCCAATGCAGGGATGTTCAGAGGAGAAATGACTGGATCCGGGCCTGACCTCATCAGTTGACAAATCCACCGGTGGAGTCATGATTTGAATGGACTTGATGGAAGGCAGGTGGGCGTGGTTAGAGGAGGGGTCACAGGGGCGCCCTTGGGGACCATGTCTGTCCCTGGTCCCTTCCTCTCTGCTTCCCAGCTGCCATGAGATGGGCAGTTTTTCTCCATCACACCCTACCACCATAGTATTTCTGCCTTGGAGCTGGCCAGCCATGGACTGAACCCCTGAAGCTGGAGCCCCAATACACATTTCCTCCTCTAAGCTGCTACTGTCAGGATTTGATCACAGCAACGAGAGGCTAACGAACGTAGCACAAACGTGGCAACTGATGAGCAAACAGCACTCTCTCAGCCTTGCTGGTTAGCAGTTGAACTAGAAATTGCTTCTAACGAATTCACTTGGGGATGATTCAGTGTATTTTTTTTTTTTTTAACATTACCATGGTGTGAACATAATACAGATTCAGTAGAAACTATACTCCAAATATCAAATTTTGATCTTTTCCCCGGCTGGTGAGATGTCGCACGATCCTCCGTTGGATGCTCAGCGCCCAGCCGGCCACGCGGTCAGGAGAGGGCACAGCGACACTCTACTGCGTTCAAGCCAGAATGCTCAGCAGGCTAGGTGTCTTAAGTGCATTTTTTATTTATGATATTTTCAACGTACAGCGGATTTGTCGGGACATAACCCCATCCTAAGTCAAGCAGCATCAGAGCTTTACATGCCGGGATTAAAGGGAACTCACAGGACGGCGCTGCATGACTCTGTCCTTCAGTTCCTGAGAAGCTCCTGAAGATAAAGACCCTGCAGGCTGCTTGAACTTGGCCGGCTAGGACACGTGCTTGTGAGAGATGGCACGTGAGAGGTACACAGGTGGACTGCCAGAATGATCTTGGGCTATCTGAGGCCTTTTAATAATGATTGAAGCTGGGCGTGGTGATGCACGCCTATAATTCTAGGACTTGGGAGGCTGAGACAGAAAGATTGCAGCTTCGAGGTCAGCCTCAGCAACTTAGCAAGACCTTCAGCAACCTAGCAAGACCCTGTATCAAATACAAAAAGTAAAAAGGATTGGGAGTGTAGCTAAGAGGTAGAATGCCCTTGAGTTCAATCTTCAGAACCACAAATAAACAAATGAAACTAGCTATTGACCTTAACTTTAGTATCTGACCTAATATTCTCATGACTGCTATGTGAACGTCTTCGGATGTATGGCTAAACATAGCAGATCTATAGTTTCCACCAACCCGAAAGCTAAAATTGCTATGACATTTGAAACCTATAAAAGCAGTTTTCTTACCTTGCCATACTGGTCCACCTGATGCTCCCACCCGCACAACTGGTAAGTGTATTGATGTATGACTTTCGTTCTGCGACTGCTAAAGTTCACCTACCTACGTCATTCAGGGTCACCTGAATCCATATTCCCACGCCATAATCACTCATATTTTACTCAAAATACACTTTTTATGTGTGTGTGTGTGTGTGTGTGTGTGTGTGTATACTGTGGATGGAACCCAGGGCATTCTACCTCTGAGCTACACCCCCAGTCCTTTACATTTTTTATTTTGAAGCAGGGTCTCGCTATGTTGCGGAAGCTGGCTTTGAACCCGTGATCTTCCTGTCTCGACCTCCCAAATACTGGGATTTCAGGCAGGCACTACCTCGCCAGACTCAGAATAAACTAGTATTTATTTCCTTTACAATGGAGGTGTTATTTTGTTATCAATATGAAAAATTTCAGAAGCAAATGGAGACTTTTCACTGTCTTGAAAACAGCCCCGGGGAGCCGCCTCCTGTGGGCAGGAGCGTCTTAGGGGCTTGTCGAGTGAGTTGGGCACGCGAGTCCCTAGCTGACCGCTCCTGCCCGGCTCGTCTGGGGTCTGGGGTCCCTCACTCACCCTCTCCAGCAGAGTCAACAGCACCCCCCTCTGCTCCTGATCTAGATGGGTCCAGGTCCCACAGGTCGACCCGGGTCGGGCTGGCAATTACTGGAGGGCTGGGAGGAGTCGTCGTCTTCACACCAGACTTCCCCTTCAGACCTGGCAAAGAGCAGCGGGGCCAGACCCCCGCTCCTGGTCCTCGCAGGTCAAAATGGAGCGGTGGAGTGTGTGTGTGTGTGTGTGTGTGTGTGTGTGTGTGTGTGTGTGCAGAGCTGGGGCTCTGTGCAGCTGCGGGAGCTGCCGAACACTGTCAGAGTGCTCGCTGCACCCTGTTTTTGCGTCTTTAAAATTTCTTATGTCCACTAGGGTTTAAAACTTTGAAAAAACTTTAAATTGATGCAGAAAAATTTTAAATTGATGCATAAAAATTGTACACATTTATGAGGTACCGTGCAATGTTTTGATATATATCCTGATTTATAAGTATATATACTTAGCCCGATTTATACTTATCCTTACAAGTAAATATACTTATCTTGACTTATGCTTATTCTTATACAAGTATATATACTTATATACTGGGATAAGTACATATACTTATATCCAGGATAAGTATATATACTTGTATAAGGATAAATACAAATCATTATAAATTATATACTATATAATGTTTAAATCAGGATAAGTGTGTGTACTCAAACATTTATTATTTCCTTATGGTAAAAGCATTCAAAAGCCTTTCTTCTAGGTTATTTTTTAATATTTTTGAAATATACAGTACATTATTATTATAATGTATAGCACCCTACTATGTAATACCAGAACTTATATCTTCTATTGAGATTTAAAAAAAAATTTTTTTTTTTGCAGTGTTGACGATCAAACCCAGGGCCTCATGCATGCTAGGCAAAGCACTCTACTACTGAGCTATATCCCCAGCCCTAAAATTATTATTTATTTTTAGGAGGTGCAGGGGGTCAAAATTAGGGGCATTCTACCTCTGAGCTACACCCCCAGCCCTATTTTTTGTTTTATATTTTGAAACAGGGTCTTGCTAAGTTACTGAGGCCAGCCTTGCACCTGCAATCCTCCTGCCTCAGCCTCTAAGACCTGGGATTACAGGCCTGTGCCACCAAGCTTGGCTAAAATAAACTGACACTTAACAAGTGCACACGTCCATGGGTACGCAGCGATATTTCAATGCATGGACATAGCGTGTAATGATCAGATCAGGGTAATGGGCATATCCGGCACGGCCCACATATTTGCATATTCATTAAGATTCCAAGGCATAGGATTTGCTCTTCAGTAGAAAACATGGTGGTCTTGCTTACGTATGCATGTGCGTATTTATATGAGACAAGGGTTAGGTTCATCTGCTGCCAGGCCCTCTCCTAAGTCCCTCTCCTAAGTCGAGCGCCCTTTGCTGTGACAAAGCTAATTGAGACGGCATGACGGCAGGCTTCCCAAAGCTGTGGCCGACAAGGGGCGACAGGCTTGACGAGGCACCGTAAGCCGGGTGTGATGGCGCAGGCCTGTAATCCCAGTTGGGAGGCTGAGACAGGAGGACCAACGGATCGAGGCCAGCCTCAGCAACTTAATGAGGCCTTCAGCAACTTAGTGAGACCCTATTTCAAAATAAAAAATAAAATAGGACTGAAGTGCAGAGGTGGAGCGCCCCTGCGTTCAACCCCCAGCCTCCACCCACTCCTCGCCTGCCAAGAAACAAAGGAAAGAAAAAGAAAAAGAGAACCCTGGAGCATTTTATGGGAAGAGCTGAGTTGGCAGAAGCAGACCTTAGGCGGTAAGTGAACCCACGAGGACCCATCAACATTTGAGGTCTTTATCTTCCACTCTGTTTCAGAAGGTATTTGAGATGGCTTAGAAATTTTACACACACACACACACACACACACACACACACACACACACACACACTCACTCACACACTCTGACACCACCAGTAAAGTAGTATGCTTACAAATTAAAATATCAATAAATTGCCATTACATATTAAATAATAACGACGAACATTGTGCATTTGCGTATCCATTTTGCTGCAGCACATGAGTCATGCTCGGCATCACGAGGCTGGAGAATGAGCCTGTCCTCGGTCTTAGCTTACAAGTTTGGGACGAAAGGCTTGGGTGGGGTGCAGGAAGGAGCAGAAGGGAAGGCTGGCTGCAGCGCCCTCCCGAGCGGGCAGGCCCCCTCTCTGGACCAAGGCATCTAGTTCCCAGCAGCCGGGCTCAGCAGTGTCCCTCCCCCATCCCCCAGGACGCGCCGTGGCCTTCTTCCCCAGGAAGCGCTTGTGGCCAGTGGCTGGCCGAGGTGAGCGGTCAGAAGCGCAGCCCCCGTCTCAGCTCGGGCACACTCTACAGCGTCGAAGGCTCGCCCCAGCTGCCCTTGGTGCGGGCTGAAACACGCAGGGTGGCTGAAGAGGCTTCCCTTTCAGTGCCCATGCCCGCCTCCCTCCCTTCTGGAAGTTAATTAGATTGCCAGACAGGCAGGTTCTGTGATTCTGTGCCAAGGCCCGGACCTGCCCGGGGCTGCAGGCAGGACGAGGGACCCACCTTGACCACAGTCACCACTGGGACCCACGGCAGGGAGAGCTGAGGGTGCTGCTTTGTCTCACGGGAGGCATGGCGGCAGATCTGGAGACACCCTCCCTCCCTCCCCTCCCTCCCCAGTTGCTGGAGCGTGCACCTGCTCCCCATCACTCAATCCAACCCCCTCCCCCCCCCCCGGAGTTGCTGCGATGGCATTTGCAGGTGTAGTCGATTTTCTAAAGCGGTTGCTGGGAGTCTAGGCCGATCACCTGGGGCGGGGAGGGAGGGAGGGAGGGCTAAGGTAACGGCACGAGCCCTGGACAGAAGGATTTTCCCATCTGGATCTTGACGAGGGAACTGGACACCTGAGGCACCTGGAGGGTGCACCGTGCTGGCTTGAGACAGAGGGGACGATTCCGTGTCAAGGGTGTGGGTGGCCTCAATGCCGAGGGCAGATTCCCAGCTAGACACCTGCAAGGAAACCAAGACCTCAGACCCACAAGCAGAAGGAGCAGGAAGAGCAGAGTGCTGCCACCACCGAGAACCAGTTTGGAAGTGGATTTGCCCCCGAGCCTCCAGTGAGGACCTGAGCTGACACTCCGGTGGGCCCGCTGATGGGATCCTGCCACGCCCGCTGACTTCTGGCCCAGAGCTGAGCTAGGAAGCGAGCAGGCTTTGCTCCAGGTTGCTAAGCTGCTGGTGACTTGCTAGGCAGCAATAGAAAACCAAGGCGGAGGGAGCCAGGCGTGGTGGCGTCGCCAGGAACTCCAGTATAATTCGAGTACGTGAGAGGATGAGACTGTTGAATATGGGGTGGTGGGCACGTGAAGGTTCGTTGTATTTGTTCATTATGGCAAATTTTTTTTTAGTCTGTATATTTAAATGTTTGATTAAAAAAAAAAAGAAGTCCACCTTCAGCCAGGTATGCCTGTAATCCAAGTTACTCAGGAGGACGAGGCAGGAGGATCAAAGTTTGAGGCCAGCCTGGGCAATGTAGGGAGGCTCTGTCTCAATATTAAAAAAAAATAATAAAAAGGGTTGGGGTGTATCTCAGTGGTAGAGCATCCCCAGGTCCAATCCCCAGTATCAGAGACAGAGAGGGAGAGAGAGAGAGAGCGAGAGAGAGAGAGAGAGAGAAACAGACACACACACACACACACACACACACACACACACACACACACACACACACACACACACACCTGTAATCCCGGAACTTGGAAGGCCGAGACAGGAGGATCACAGGTTGGAGACCAGCCTCAGCAACTTAGCGAGTCCCTATTCAAAATAAAAAGGGTTGGATGTATAGCTCGGGGCAGATTGCCCCTGGGTTTAATCACCAATGTGAAAAAGCAAAAAAAGAAGAAAGCAGAACCCGTCCACCGTGGCTCTTCTCTGACTTGTATGCTGAGGCCGGCAGGCCGCCCGTGCTGGCGCCTCCCGACCCACCGAGCTAGGTGCCTCTCGGGGTACAGAAGGCCTTTCCCTCAACTCACTTCATTCCTCTCAAGTTTTCCTGGCAAAAATTCCCACCACTCCTCTTTTATATCCTCTCTCTTTTCTATTTCTGAACTCCATTTCATGCGTTTTCTAATTATTCCTAAGGAAGAAAAAAAAAACTTGAAATTCTCATATGTTGCAACTGAGAGGCTTGCAGAAATAGCTCAAGGAGGAATTCTTCCCAAAGAAAGCAGCTGGGGAAGGATTTTTGCCTTATTTTTCTTTAAAATAAACTTACTTAAATAGGTCTGAGGAAAGCACAGTAAATCACATTTTATTTTCCTGTTAACTGCACTTGAGCTAAGAAACAGAAGAAAAAAGCATTTTCTGAAATTAAAAATAATAAATCCCCTTGAAAGCATAAATTTAATTTGTTAAACTTATTAGACCAGGGAAAAGGAAGACCTTTACAAGGTTTATTTCCAGTTGATTAATGATGAAATAGCTAGGCCTTAACCAGAGAAGCTCCAAACTCTCAGGCACATGAAACCCTGTGTCAGGCAGAACTAAAAGCAAGGAAGGGCTTTCGTACAGCAAAAAGAACAAGAAGTACCCCTTACTAGAGCATCCCCCCCCCCAAAATAAATAAATAAATAAAATACTTGGCCATACATTTTTTAAAAAAGGAAGCGTCAAACTTACACTCTGAAAACTACAAAACATTACTGAAAGAGATTAAAGAATATCTAAATAAGCAGGTGCACTGGCGCATGACTGTAATCCTAGAACTTGGGAGGCTGAGATAGGAGGGTGGCAGGTTTGAGGCCTCAACAATTTAGCGAGGCCCTCAGCAACTTAGTGAGATCCTGTTTCAAAGTAAAAAATAAAAAGGGCGAGGGTACTGGTCAGAGGTAGAATGCCCCTGTGTTCAATCCCAAGTACTAAAAAAACAAGTACATAAAGTAAAAAAAAAAAAAAAAAAAAAAAAGAATGTCACAGAATGGAGAAAATATCTGCAAATCATACATCTTCTAAGGGTTTTAAATCTAATTATATAAAGAGCTCCTACAATTCAATGATAAAAGATGTATAAGCCAATTAAAAGTAGGCAAATACTGTGTATGATGGCACATGCCTGTATTTGGGAGGCTGAGACAGGAGGATCACAGGTTCGAGGCCAGCCTCAACAACTTAGTGAGACTGTTTCAAAATTTAAAAATAGGGCTGAGAAGCCAGGCATGGTGGCGCAGGCTTGTAATCCCAGTACTTGGGAGGCTGAGACTGGAGGATCTGGGTTCTCAGCCAGCCTCAGCTACCTAGTGAGGCACTCTGCAACTTAGTGAAACCCTGTTTCAAAATAAAGAGTAAAAAATAGGACTGGGGGTGTAGCTCGGAGGTAGAATGCCCCTGGGTTGAATCCCCAATACCGCAAAAAAAAAAAAAAAAAAAAAAAAAAAAAAAAAAGGATGCTGAGAGTGTAGCTCAAAGGTAGAAACATCCCTGGTTCAACCCCTAGTACTCCCGCCCCCCCTACACACAATATGGGCAAAGGATCTGAAAAGGCTCTGTGTGTATGTATGTGGTGATGGGGGTTGAACTCAGGGGTATCTGAGCTACAACCTCAGCCCTCCCCGCCTTTTTTTTTTTTTTTGTAAACAGGGTCTAGCTAAGTTGCTGAGAGCCTTGCTAAGTTGCTAAGGTTGGCTTTGAACCTGTGATCCTCCTGTTTCAGCCTCCCAAGGGCTGAGATTAACAGATGTGCGCACAGAGCTTCTTCTCCAGAGTAGATCTCTTCTCTGCCTTCCTGAGAGCCCCAAGAACCACACGGGGTGGGGGGACCCCCATCACACAAAACTCGAGCCAGGATGGGTAGAACGTGTGCTTCATCCAAGCCCTCGTCCTCAGAGCACCAGCATCCGGTGCTCTGTGAAGACGCTCAGAGTCACAGCCAGTTCTGCTACCGTGACAGCCAAGAAAGTCGCTCAGGGGGTGACTCTGTGAGGGGGTTTGTCGTGTGTGTGTGTGTGTGTGTGTGTGTGTGTGTGTGTGTGTGTAACTAGGGATTGAACCCAGGGGCATTCAACCTCCGAGCTATACCCACAGCCCTATTTTTATTCTTTATTTTGAAACAGGGTCTCACTAAATAGCTGAGGCTGGCTGCGACCCTGCGATCCTCCTGTCTCAGCCTCCCAAGAACTGGGATGACAAGCGTGCACCACCACGCCCCGCTAGGGGTTTGTCTTTAAGACCAAGAAGGACAAGGCCTCTGGCCCAGGACAGAGCGCTGTGTCGGCAGCCTGTGACAAGTTCTGTCTGCTGTGACCCCCCTGAGCGCTCGGGGAGCTGCCCTTTGCCTGGCAGGGCTGTGACCCCCCCTGACCACTCGGGGAGCTGCCCTTTGCCTGGCAGGGCTGATAAGCAGTTTGTGGCTAACTCCCACAGCATCCTTCCTCCTCTAATGGACCGGAAGCCATTAGCGCCATCGATCCCTGCCAGGAGGCGGCCCGAGCCCTTTCCGGGATGGTCTTTAGAAGGATGCTGAGACGGGGCACCGGCGCGGCTCCCAGGGCCTGGCCCGGGCCTTTCTCCGGGAGCTGAGACCTCAGAAGGGGAAGGAAGGAAAAGGGACCAGGAAGAAGTTGAGGGTGACAATTTGGCGTCGGCGGACAGTCTGAGGCAGCCCACAGGGAAGAGCTGCCTAGAGCTTTAGGAGAGCGAGGTTGGCAGGATAGAAGGGCATCTATTGGGGTGAATGGCCCATTTCGGGGGGAGTCAGTATGGGGAGTAAAAGCTCCCCTGCTCCTTCGAGATGAGGACTTGCCTGTCACCCTCAGACCTGGGGTCCGGCAGCAATACTCACCAAACAGGCAGCGTTTCATCCTTCCATGTAGTATTTGAAAGTTAAGTCCCTCTCTCTGTTTCTCTCTCTCCTTTTCTTAGTTGGTACTAGGGATTGAGCCCGGGGCATTCTACCTCTGAGCTATCTCCTCAGCCCTTTTTATTTTTATTTATTTGTTTTTTTTATTTTGAAACAGGGTCTTGCTAAGTTGCTGAAGGCCTCACTAAGTTGCTAAGGCTGGCCTCGAACCTGTAATCCTCCTGTCTCAGCCTCCCAAGTACAGGCATTACAGGCGTGTGCTGCCATGCCCGGCTTTAGAATTAAGCCTCTGGCTTGGGATGCGGTGGGCTTGGTTCTGCGGCTCCGGCTCGTGGCTGGCATCGTCCTGCTCCGGCTCACGGCTGGCATCGTCTTTTGCTGCAGCCTCGGGGTCTGAGCTCGCATGAGCTCTAGCAGAAGCGTGCTTTATGCTGCTGGATTGGCCTCACCGTTCCTTTGTGCCTTCCTTCTACTCTCCTGCCTCCGTGTGCCACCTGTTTTAATCTGTGTTCTGCTGCTGTAACAAAATACTGGAGACAGTGTACTTATGCTACAGGTTTATGTAGCTCCCGGCTCTCGTGCCTGGGAAGTCTGGAGCACGCTTCGGCATCTGGTGAGGGCCCCTGCCGCATCACTACTGGGCGGAGGGCAGCAAGGGAAGAGGGGGGCATGCACCAGCTCATCACTAAGCACCATCAAGGGGTCACACGCTAATGACCTCATCTAATCCTAATTGCCTCCCCATGGTATTCCAAATACCATGAATGCAGGACGTTGGGGCTTCATGTTCTGACACATGAACTCGCAGGACACACCCCAAGCCATCGCCTCTCTCCAGCTCTGACTCCTGCCCTCTGGGAGCTGCAACCCCTCTCGTCCATCACCCCACCTGGCCCGGGCGTCAGTTCTCCCCTGCAGATTCCTGGGTGGTCAGAGGTGGAGTGGTCATGGTCAGAGGTGACTGGTACCCCTCCTGGCTTCCTGATTGGATTGCCACGTGGGATTGTTAACTGCCAGGTGAACGTTACTGACAGACAATATCCAGTGCTGAAGTCCTGAGCTTGTGGCGCCCGGGGACGCCTCTGCCTCCAGCCTCTCGCAGCCCTGCTTTCCCAGGCCGTCTGGCCAGTGGTCTTGACGGTTCAGGTCTCTGTGTCCCAAACCCAAGGCTTCCTCGGGCTCAGCGGAATCTGCTTGGAGTCATCTTTTGAACAAAGATGTCCTGGGCCCTGGATTGCAGAGCGGTGGCTTCGATTAGGCTGGAGGAGGAAAGGACGGCTTGAATTCTGAAGCCACTGCCACCGGCCAGCTGGCTGTCGGTCTGGGTGCCCTATCCCTGTGCACAGCTGGCCACATGCTGGCTCTGAGCAGCCGGAAGACCTCGGCTGTGCTGACGCCCGCAGGGCCGGCCTGACCCAGTGGGATCTGAGCAGCCAGGAGGCCCCTTCCGCACCCATCCCCTGCCCTCTTCCCACAGCCAGTCTTTCCTGGGGTTCAGCGCGTGTTCAGAGCGTGGCCCGAGGCTTGATCCTGCTCACCCGTCTTCTCGGGGCTGCTCTGGGCGGGGCCTGGGCCCGGGCCGCCGACAAATGCTCTATGCTCCTCACCACCGGCCTGAGACGTCTCACCTCCCACTTACCCGTCGGTGCAGGGCGGATTTCTAGTCCGGGCCCCCAAGCTCATGCCCCCCTTGTGCAGGGCCTGGGTCATCCCCTCCCAGGAGGAAACTGTGAATAGAGTGGAAGTCAAAAGCCATACCCATGACTAACTTACATGATCTGGCAAAGGTGATGGAGAGGGCCGGGCATGGTGGCACACACCTGCAATCCCAGTACTTGGGAGGCTGAGACAGGAGGATTGTAGGTTTGAGGACAGCCTCTGCAACTTAAGTGAGACACTCAGCAACTCAGAAAGATCCTGTTTCAAAATAAATAAATAAATAAATAAATAAATAAATAAATAAATAAATAAAAAACAGGGTTGAGAGTGTAGATCAGAGGTAGAATGTCCCTGGGTTCAATCCCTAGTGCCAAAACGAAAACAGAAAAACCCCACACTGTAATCAATATCCCTGCGTTAGTCAGCTTCCTGTCACTGTGACATAATGCCTGAGGTAATCAACTTATAAGGAAGACAGGTTTATTTTGGCTCACGGTTGAGGAGGTTGCAGTCCATGGTCACTTGACCCACAGCATCTCTGAATGGGAGTATGTTTGTATTTCAGGACGTTATTTAGTTAGCCAGGTGTGGTGGTGCATGCCTGTAATCCTAGTACTTGGGAGGCTGCGACAGGAGGATTGAAGGTTGGAGGCCAGCCTCAGCAACTTAGCAGACCCTCAGCAACTTAATGTGACCCTGTTTCAAAATAAAAACATAAAATAGAGTTGGGGGTGTAACTCAGAGGTAGAACACCCTTGGGCTCAATCCCCAGCACCTTGTACACAGAAAAAGAGGTTATTGCATTAAAACAAAACAAAACTCTTTAGTGTGAGCCATAATCCTCCATGACTGGTAGTGCCCTATAGGAAGAGGAGATCAGGACACAGACTCCTGGAGGGAGGACACTTCGAGGACACGGGGAGCAGGTGGCCTCCTACAAGCCGAGAGGTGTCAGGAGGAACCTGCCCCGCTGCACCTGGAGCTTGGCTTCTGGCTCCAGAGCTTTTTTTTTTTTTTTTTGGCGGCACTGGGAACTGAACCCAGGGGCATTCTACCTCTGAACTCCACTCCCAGCCCTATTTTTTTTTATATTATTTATTTTGAAACCGAGTCTCACTAAGTTGCAGAGTGCCTTACTAAGTAACTGAGGCTGGCCGAGAACCCGGATCCTCCAGTCTCAGCCTCCCAAATGCTGGGATTACAAGCTCTGGCTCCAGAACTTTAACAAAGGAAATTTCTGTTGTTAAAGTCACCTTGTCGATGCCCACTCGGCACATCACAAACCACCCAGCGGCAGCGGATGCGAGGGAGGGGGCCGCAGGCCACGCAGGAGGGGAGGTTGCCGGCACCTCCCTGGCTCCGCTCGCTAGCTTGCTCAGCGGGGCTGCAATGAGCCGGCAGGTGCTTTGTGGTCAGCGCTGCGAGCACGTAGGGCATAGAGGAGGTCAGGGACACTGAAACCACCTCCAAGGAGCCAGGCGGAAAGGCAGGAGCAGGAGCCAGAGGCGCCCGGAGGCTGGCACGTGGAAACCGTGAGCACCGTGGGCGCCGTCCGCTGGGGCAGCTCAGCCTCCCTGGGCTGTGGCTTCCTGAGACCGGGGCTGCTCCTCAAAATGTGCAAAACCACAGACGCTGGCGCTCTGGACGCCTCCCCTCGCTCCTCCCCGACCAACGCAATAGTCCTCTTCCCTGTGTGTTGTGTTGGGGCCCCCCTGGATCTCCCCTTCCCAGAGCAGTGATTCAGAACTTGTCCAGTCTGGGCATCATTCTTGTCCCCTCGATCCAAGTCGGTTGGTCAAGGCCTTGAACGCCACGCAGAGGAGCCTGGATTCGATTAGGAGGCAGCTCTGCGCTTGTGAGCAGGGTGTAGCCTGGTGTAACGCACGTGCGACTTCAGTGGGGAGAGTCCAGAAGGCGGGCCTGGCTTCAACAGTCACCTCTTGCACCCAAGGAGTGGTCCAAGGCCCGGGAGCACCTCCCGCCTCGGGCTTAGTGAGTCGGAATCTGCATTTCAACAAGGTCCTGGGGGTGATTCTTGTGCATGTCAAAATTTAAAAAGCTCTGGCCTAAGAGTTAGGTAGTAAGCGGGGCGTGGTGGCGCACGCTTGTAATCCCAGCATGCGGGAGCCTGAGACCGGAGGATCCAGGTTCTCGGCCAGCCTCAGCTACCTAGTGAGGCACTCCACAACTTAGTGAGACTCGGTTTCAAAATAAAGAATAAAAAATAGGGCTGGGGGTATAGCTCGGAGGTAGAATGCCCCTGAGTTCAATCCCCAGTACCGCAAAAAA